>DWAV01001981.1:0-12090 GCA_018231305.1 Noctuana lactifera | reverse complement strand
AAGAAGGGTAAAAGAATGGCGTGTTACTATTTTATTTAATTATAATTTAGGAAGAACGCTGAACGAGGGAACGAGGGAACGCGACGGCGTCAGTAACAGCTGCAACGCCTGAATCAATCTATAATGTTTGTGTACCTACGGTGTAGCCTATTATAATACTATGCTATAACTAAACATTCTAAAATTCATTTTGAATTCTATTGTGATGCGTCAATAACTATTATTTTGTTACCTTAATTATCTATGTATATCATTGACAAGACAACAAGACAATATTAATTTTTTTTGTCTGGCTGGACCACTGACAGACTGACAGCACCACTGTAAATTGTCACTTGATGTTGACATGAGTCAAGTTAAATCAAACTGTCATTTCATTAATTGTTAAATCAAATATCAATAGTAAGAAAACTCTTACATACAATATACATAGGTATTTGTTTGTTTTCATAAATCATAAATATTGTTAATTCCAAAAAGTATATATTTTGGCGACCTTTGTTATTTCAATTTTAATACTTAGCATCCTAAAATATTAAGATGATCGATGTGAAAACAAAAATAAATTCTTTTTTTATTTTCAACTCTAATTTTGGCCCCAAAGAAGGCGATGTAAGTATTGCTTTAAAACCTTAATAAGTTATATGCTCCTGTACGAAAACTCGGAAGTTAATCAATATTAAAACAGATTATGAATAAAAATCACATGCAGACCACTTTACTAGAAAAGTTTTACCCACATTATTGTGAATATTGTTTCAGGAATTAAAACGGATCCTCTTCTTCTATCCTGACGAAATCAGTGTAGATGCACGTAAAATTCAAGTAGGACTGTGTGAAGCAGTTGTCAAATTTATGACGTAAGTACTTATAATTTAATGTTCTTTTGTGAAGGAATATTTTGAGGAAACCTGCGCACCTGTGAGTTCTCTGTAATAGCAGTTCATGGACCAGCAAGCATTCCTATTTCATCTAACCATTGGCTGACAAAAACAAAATCTTAGAGTTATTAGCATTATTTTACTTTTAGCAACAGTGACTGATTCTTATTTTTCAGAACATTTTCTTCAGAGCCCTGTGAAGCTTTACAAACACAAACTAAGAGATACATTTTTTTTCAACCTGAAAAAGGCTTTTGGATGGTGCTGGTAAAGTATTTAAATGATTATTTAATGAATTCAAATAGATCAGTTCTATTCTATATAAATTATATAGTCCGTCCTAAAATCGTAAAATAAATTGAAAAAATTTGGTATGGAATAAATAGTAATCCTACAGAATCAGTAATTAAATCTGAACAATAATTGTTATATATTACGTTTTTATTTCAATCATTCCTATGGTTAGTTACTTACAAACTTACAAGTTCCTAAAGTTAGTACGCAAGGTAATACTTTAAAAAATTATATGTAAATATAGTTTATAGGTATTATAAAACTTTGCACATTAGTTATGCACATCTTAAATGGCTTAATATTTAATATGACTTACTACGCAATAGCTACTGGTAAAGAACTTTGGAATAACTATAATAATTAAACATAAGATTTCATCAAGAAAATCAGTATAGTGTCTATTTGTGTAATTTTGTATGATAGTGTGATTTTGTAATGGACTTTGGTTAGTAAATATAAACACTTTCAGGTTGTAAGAATACCATATGCAACCAAAGCATTAGCTGGAGAAGAAAGACAAGACATAGTAAGTAATATTTTGTTTTAATAATTAAATAAGTTGGAGAGACAATTTTTGGACAAGTTTGGGATATTTTAATGTAATCCTATGTTTATGCTATTAACAAATCATTTGAAAAATACTTGTAAAAATACTGATAATTGGTATTTGATTACCCTTATGGTGTAGTGGTTACTATGCCTGCCTGCCATTCAAAAAGTCCTAGGTTTTAATCATAGGGTGCAGAAGTTTAAATGAAATTGAACACAGAAATGTTATTTTATTATAATGGCAAATCTTCATTTTTTATGTTCTACATGGTAAACCTACATACACTTTATACTATGCTTTGTTGTAAGTCACCATGAGATAGCTCATTTTATAATTTCAGGTGGTGCCTTCAATAATGTTTGATCTACTGGAATCTGCTTATAAGATGTTTAAAATGTTTATAGGCCATTTTAAAGATATTTCTCCAGAAGAAATATATCATAAGTGTGAACAATTTTTCACACCAGTAAGTTTTTAAAATTAAATTCGTTTCAGATGTTTTGATAATAATAATTGATTAAATTAGTAAAGTAATTAATAGTATTTTGTTATGTTCTTTATTAATTTATTCTGCAATATATTATATGAACTCCTTTTCACACGTATGCAATAATTTTTCATTTTAATTTCCAGTTTATGGCATCAAGAAACATCTCGAGTGATATAACAAATGTTATTCCTGGCATCAACTACTTACCATTGGAACGAAATGCTTTCTTTAAAGTCATTTGTTTCATAGACCTGCTTGAAATTAAATATCCAGATTTAAAATGTGTCTCTTTTATCTACAATGAACAACTTATTTGGTAGATTACTTTTTATTTGTTATTAGGTTATAAAGATTCAGTTACTGAAAATTGAAATATAATAATCAATGTAGTAAAGTGTAGTAGTGGGTAGATTTGGTTTGCAAGAATTGTTTATCACTTGTAATTTTCAAGTCATTAAATCTTATCAGATATTAATATGACATTTAGCCAAAAAATGCAACTTTATTTTACAACATATTCTTGCCTATTCATTCATAGTATTTAAAACTAATTTAATGAAGTTCTAGTTATGTTAGGTACTTTCTGTCATGTCATATTTATTAATATTTGATTTACCAGTTGTCACTTACAGGAATGGTCTCACAACTAATGATATGCTCACATTATATCAGTACTTAGTGCAAACATTGCTACCAAAACAAGTGGAAAGGGAGATCCAAGGTGGGGCTGTAACCGCTGCCCAAAGGCATGGTCGATTTATTAGCCCTCCAGATGGCATAAGGACTGCTGAGGACTTGAACAAGCTGGTTAAAGTGCACCTCATGCGCGAAGATGATACAGAAACCAAACAGTATTACCTGGTAATTTACAGAACACTGAGTGCAACTGTAAGCTTCACTGTTGATGGTCAGTTATGTAGTTTTTATACCATAACTAAACAAATATTCCTTCAGTTATATAAAGTAGGTTAAAATTATTACAATTAATTAATAGAAACAGATAAATACTTAAAATGGTTTATCCTTTTATCTTACAGTAAACACAAAGCTCAATATAGACACATTTAGATCACTGGATGCATTTATTGGACCACAACTTTCTACAATTGCATCTCTAATAAGTGAGCAATGCACTCTACATGCAATACAGAATGCACAACTTGCAAACAATGATCATAAGTTCTTATACTTCAACAGATTGAACTTGGCATTTAAAAGCTCTGTAAGTTTAATATAATTAAATATTGTTGTATCGATAGTAACGATTTTAAAATTACGTCAATACATTAGTTTTACTTTGAAACCAAGTGTTATCTGCTACAGATGATTCAAGTACTATCATAACCATGAGGCCTGTCATAACCTTTGAGATGTGAAAAGTTGGGGCAATAAAAAACTCATTTTATTCCATTTTATGAGGGAAAAATTTCTGCCTAATTTCTATATATTAGCATAATTATGTAAACTGACATACCTACGCAATTGTACCAACCGCCCATGCCCTTCTCAATCTTTTAAATAAAAACAGAATTGAAAGTTACACTATGCTATTGTATTTTAATCAATGATAAAGTACTTACATCTTCTGTACGTACATCTTCATATAATAGGTATTCTTTCAGGCACTATCAACATCTTTAACACCATCTGCAGCTGTAAAACCTGAGGTGTTAAGCATAATAGCAGGAATTCATGCAGATAGGAAAAGGTAAAGGAGCTTATTATTTTTTTACCTCATGTTGTAATTCAATAATACATTAGGATACATATGTAACAACCTTTTTGAATAAATTCTTAAAGATATCTGTTAAAATATTTCAGTCTTGGAAACTATGGTGAAATAATAATCAAAACTCCGGATGAGTATTGGATAACTGGAAAATCATCAAATGAAAGAGAATTTTATGTTGTCATTCAAGTGAAAAATGCAAACTTAAAAGAAATTGCAGGTAATTAATGATATTCTATTTTTTCTTGTGTCATCAATGATAAAAGGAAATATTTAAGCAAATTTTTAATTTCATATTTGTGTAAAGAGAAATACTAGGTAAGATAAATATTAATTTTGTAATAAATTTTTTACTTTCAGATGAAGTCAAACGAATATGTGAAACACAAATGAAAGGAATATTCTTCTATCCTTTGTAACAATTAGATTTAATATTTTAAAGTAATTCTTGTAAGATATAGGACATAATTTATGTATAAATTGTTAATAAAATTACTTTTAAATTATTCCATATCATTTCAACATGTTTGTGTTATAAATTTTGGTATTAGCAAAATACTTCAGCATATTATTATATTATATACGTAAAAAAGAAAAATAAAAGATGATAATATACAATAAAAACATTTAATGTTATCTTTTGGCTTTTATAACTATATATATATATATATATTTATAGATTAAAATTACAAATCTTACATAAGCTTAACAATAACTGTATGCTAGTCAATCGTTTTCTTTTTACTTTCTTTATTCATAACTTTTTCATATATTTTAACAATTAACTCTCTATTTTCGTATGCCCATGAAAACAGCACACAGATCAAACATAACATTCCAATAGATATGTGTGTTAGTAATGAATCATGTGAAAATTTATTTTCTGAAAATTTACACACTAAACCAGCAACAAACAACGTCAATAGAAAAATTTTACCAACATACAGCCCATTCAAGGGTCTGTAATCAGTGTCCTTATATTTGTTGTTAATAAAATGAATACTATGCATTATTCTAGCAAACATATTTATACAATTTGATATAATAAAACCTACTGGCCCAAGTACATAAGTTAGACAATATGACAGTAGAAGAAAGCTAATAGAGAAAAATACCATCAAGTAGTTATAACTGTTCAGCTGAGCACTAGTCATTGTAGCAAAAGTATAACATTCAGTGATGCCATTTACAGCCAATAGGACAATAGCCAAACAATGACTACGAAGTAACTGTACTGGCAAATTATTTGCCACAAATGCCTCTCCTCCATACAATTTTAACAATGTGTATGCATAGCTCTGTCCAAATACAAGTACTATCAATCCAATTGAACTAACCGTTTTGCATACTTGTGATAACACTGTACAGGATTCTTTGATTTTATGCTGATCCTGCTTCTGAAGAGGTAACTCTCGACTAACTGTTTGTGTAAAATAAAAGTAACTACTATCTTCAATAGGCCTGAAAATGAATCGTGCTGCCAGACTTCCCAGGTTATTAACAACATCATAAGTAGCTTGTTCTGTGAAAGTCATTACTGGACTCAAAGACATCACATACTTTTCTCCTTCTGTCAGCACTTGCTTCACTACTCCTTGTTTCATGAAACTAACTGTCAGAGTGCCCAACTTCTTATTAAATGTTGTATTAACTGATCCTAAATACTTCGGAAAGAAATCTCTGAGAGAAGTGAAATTAAAATCGTCCATATTACTGTACAGTTTTTGCAACACTACCTCTGGTATAATCCTACTTTTGATTGCTCCTTTCGCATACAAGGGCTTATTTTTTATGTACCAATAGAAGAAGATATAATATGCTACAACAATAGTTCCAATACTGCCAACCTGTGCTACAGAAAATGCAAAAAGTGCCAATGATTGATCATATACAATGACTGAAACAAAAACTATAGATCTTACAAAAATATGGAGAGTATCAAAGGCCACTTTGAGTTTCACGAAACAGAACAGTTGTGCAACTAATGCCATATTAGCAGAACAAAGCTCTAAGATACAAGAAAAGGCAACACTCCAACAGCCAAATTCATACTGGTATGCATGCTCTGGATGGCCCAGTGGCAACACATGCAACCAAATGTACACAAATATTAATGATAATATACAACTTAACGGTACTGATAACCAGATTTGGTTCATAAGTTGGTTCCAGTTTAACTCATCTTTTTGTCCTAAGCAGGCACGATGAAATGGTTCCCGACTCAGAAACAAAATAGTACTTTCTAGTAGTAGCAACCTTACATTCATAATACCAATCACTTCATGTCCAACATTACGGATCACCCAGGCATTTATAATAAATGTTACGCATCTAAATAATATTTGAAGGATTATGTTAAAAGATGCATTTTCAAGGCTGCTCATCAATAGATTCCGACTCATTTTTCTCAATTATGTCTAATCAAACAACGACAGTGTTCCCTTCAGACGTTACAGGTTGTATGCTCCGTTTCACCACATAGATTTTCTTATTGGAAATACAAATGACAAACCAGTGGTCGTCGTAAGTTATTGAAATTTTCTTGAATTGTTCATTTGGACCGAAGGCTACAGGATCGACACTGTAAATAAATATTTTTTACAACATTAAAAAATACTAAAATAACACAATACGATATACATTAATAATATTAATTTTAAAGACCTACCTGTTAGATAAGCTGATAAGGCCAGTGATGATGGTAGCAACACGTTCGTCGTTTTCTAATTCCCCACCGGATTCGAAGACAGCACCGTCTTCTGTTAGAATCAGGTAGCCTATTTGGTCTGGAATTTTTTCCATTATAGCTGCAATTTAGACGTATAAAACAATAACTGAGTCATACAACGTATTAATTTTTATTTATCATTTTCTTACCATTAACTTGACGTTAAAACACACAATTGACACAATACAGTACAAAAGACAGGCAGATGTCAAATATATTAATGTCATCATGTCATGGATAATGACATATCGCTGTAGAGTTTTTAAAAAAAGCAGCAATAGCGTCTCTGGATTTCAACCTCTACTTGGCTGTATGATATAGTTTTCTGTCGCTTAAGCTCGTAGAGAGCTATTTAAAATACACAGTTTGTCTTGTCTACGGTCTGATAGTTGTCATTTTGTGTTTCTAAGGGTGTGTTTGAATTTTTGTGATCTTGAAATTAAATTATATATTCTCCATTTGGTTTCAAAACAGTAAGTATTGGCGTCTTAATATCTACTACACTTTACCCATATAAAACTCAGAGTACGAAATTCAGATTAAATTCCATTTGTATAAAAAGCAAACATGAATATTTATCGACTGGATTTTGCTTGACGTAAGCATTTGTAATTGGATTTAATAACTGCGATCAACTTTTACTAAAGACTCTACTGCTATGTACTATTATTGAAATATAAGTATGTTGTTTTAAATGAAACGACGAATCCACAATACTCAGTAATCTCATCCCATGTTCTTTAAAAAATACACTATTGCCTAAATTTTGACATACCAATTGTTTTCTTTACCAATATAGTAATAACCATGTCAATATAAAGCTCATATTATTATAATAGATAATGTAACAACAGAGTTCAATTTCACATAGGTAGGTAGTGAAGTTAACTAGAGACAAGTAAATGATGAGAATTGCATATAAAGCAAGACCTTGTGGTACAGCTGCTCAAACATTTTGTTGTAAAATACATCAATATTTACATGAAAGCTAAAGACTAGAAGGGTAAGACTAATGTTACAAGTTATTGAGTAATACCTATTATAAATTATTTTATTCAATTTAAATAATCCACAAAATTATATAACTTCAACCAATAAGAGGTTCAAGTTGAAATCAACCACAAAAAGAGTAAGAATTCTTGTTGCACCTTCAGTAAAAGTCTTGTGAAAATAATATACTCCTATTGTATGTATATGAATTATATGTATAAAATGCCTATTTCCCTATTTTATACATTTTTTTCATGTAACTTTAATAATAAACATAACATACTTATCAGCACAGTAATATAGTGAGTCATGTTAATAGCTGACTAACTCAATAATATAATGGTGGAGTTGAGACGAGAGAATGAAAGAAAGAGACAAGCACCATGCTTTGTATCTATTTGATGTGTGACTCTTATAAGGAAATATGGTCATATGCAACTCAAGTGGGGTTGGCTGATTGATATGAGGTGAAAAAGCGTAAGACAGAGTAAGAATGCCTATTGGTAAATAAATGTCACATATTGTATCTTTTTGACCAAATCATATTGATACAATACAAATACTCTTCATTGGCCCCAACAAATACATGGAAATAATCAAAATAACAGATAAAAAACAATTAAACACAAAGGCTCTCTTATTGCCTATTGATGTTGCATAATAGCGCATTTTATAGTGAAAAATTTAATATACTACTTACACTGTGACCTAATACCTAACCCAATATGTATTTGTTGTCAGTTTATTATTTAATAGGTAATGTCTAAACTACGTTAAATTTTTATGTACTATATGTGGAATTCCATGGGCTGTTGTGATAAGTTTATATAACTTGACCTCCTTGCCTACTTATTCTGTTTTTATCAACAAAATATTTGAAATTTCAATTTTACATTTTAACAGGTGAAAATGTTAAGATTTCGTCCCAAATTGGGAAGTGAAAGAAGCAGCGAGTGGCGCTGCTTCTTCTGCCTACATGTACGCACTGGGACCATCTTGCTAGGAGCATGGCACATAGTAAGTGTAATTATTATATAGATAGCTTTTTATTTTTGTGTATTGTGAGTTTTGCATTACAATTGAGATAATGTGGAACTCACTATTCTGTCATTTGCCATTATGCTGCTTCTTCATGCAGGGGGCATAATAATATAGCCTTCTGTGCTTTGAAGGGAAATCATATTTTCAGTCTATTTTTTATAAAGTCTTTGGTTTAGATACTTTAGATCATAGTGGTAATTTTCATAAAATAAACTTACCAATTGATACAACTTAAAAAATATGTGTGCCATTTTAAGTTGTAAAATAAATATTCGAATTATTTACAAACAGCTGCTTCATATGATCGCTCTGGGCTTCCTCGCGGCGGTGGTGCGCGACCCCAACCTGCTGCAGGAGCTGGAGCGTGAATCTTCGCCAATGGCGGATTGGAACGACGTAGGGGCCGCTATGCCCACGCCGCTTTCCAACGTGGACGCGCCACCTAGTCCCTTCCCGCAGCACGTCAGCCAGCCACGTGACCAGAGCTTCATATATCGTGAGTCTTTTTTTATTATGTTGACGAAGAAATTGTTCAGGATTATTCTACTAAACTATCATATGTATAACGTAATTTCCTATAATCACATATTATGAGTCTGATCATATCATATCATTATGTTAATCCATACATTTTCAATAATATTAATTATAACAATTTGTAGCATTGCTTATTATCTTATATACCTAGAAAATTGTTCTATTTTAATAACTTTTACTCACCTACTAATGAATCATGTACTTATTTTTTCATTAATGAAATAATTTTTAATAAACATGTTTTTGTGTGTGTTGTATTTATAAAATATAATCTAATTGTATTAACACAGCCCTTTCATACTAATTATCTGAATAGGTTTTGAGCAAAGATTAACAAACTGATGATGAGCAACCTCTTTCTAAAAAAACAACGCCTAGTTGTATATATATAATAGTAAGTATACATAAGGTGTTGGTTACATAAAAGCTTCCACCTGAAGACAAAAGTGGGGTTTATATTACGATTCTTGTGGTAAAATTAGATGCTATTTCGTACAAAAAAAAATTTTTTTTCTATTAAAACGTATAATATTGCTGTTACAAAATCATTTTGTCATAACTACATTATAGTTTGACCTTGGTCTATGACTCATGGATATTTATTTTATTATAATTCAAAAATACTAATGACAAAATTTTATTCTTGAAGAGTTAATTACTTGTAATGTATGCCAACTATTGTTGGTGTCAATCCCACAAAAACATAATGCAGTTAAATAAGACGGATGCAAGATAAAATATAAGTGTCTTATTATCCTTTATTATACCGGTCCTCCAAATGTTACATTGAGGTCATAAATTATATTGGGACAGTTTTGAAACATAATATATTGGTCTGCGATTTGATTTCGATACAAAGTGAATGAAAGAGCTGTGATTATTACTAAACGACGTCGACTGTGTCTACTAGACGATGTGGATATGGGTGCGCTGGTTACAGTGTGTACACTTGCCATCACACTGATGCTGATATACGGCGCGTCACGCGGCCGCCCCGCCCACCTGCTGCCGTTCTTCTGCCTGCAGATATTCGACTTCGCAATCACTGTGTAAGTAATTCAGTGTAGTTATTGAAATAAAGTTATTTTCATTTTTTATTTAATAAATGTAATCTTTCATTAACCCTGTTCATGAAACATCACATAATATAAAAAAAATTAAGAAATTATCTTCATATTCGTCATTTTAACTTCGAAGTTTCTATTTACTGGAAGTAGCGAACGAGTGTGGTAGTAAGACCAGACGTTTTCATCTCGTCTCGTCTCGTCAAGTAAGTAATAATTGCGTTGACAATTCATTATAAGTGACCAGAATCAAAATTGCTTCACAAGTATTCATTGCATTACAAAAAGGTACAAAACAGTTTTCTTGCAGTACCGTTAATATTACATATTACATACGTATTGATTTGATACCCTCCGTTTTTCTAAGTCGGTTATAAACGAGAATTACGTGCTTCATTATTATCAAAAAGCTGACCATACTTTTTATACAGGTTGACGGCGACCGGTTACCTGTGCTACCTGCGTTCCATTCACCGGCTGGTGAAGGAGACGTTCCGCGTGCCGTGGCGCTCTGAGCTGCTGCAGCTGCCCGCACCCGCCCTCGCTGTCATCGTCCTCTCTGTTTTACTCTTGGCCATTCTGATTAAGGTAATTTTCGTTCACGATAGTAGCATAGAGGTCAGGCTAGGGCATGTGAGTTAACTTATAGGTGGCTATTGCAAGCCATAAACACATTCACAGACCGTTTTTATTGAATGAATCTATTAGAATCGTATAACATAAGGAGAAACAATTGTTAATTTAAACCTAAAACTGGTACCAAACCAATAAATAATTTGTAAAATTTTAAATATTTCGTCAAATCTGATTTATGGTTCAAGAGAATAGCACAATCACAATTATCTCTTCAACTCTACTATATATATGTGTATTGTATGTATGTAAATGTAGTGTTTCATAGCTTGTTTGCTATATTTATTTATAAACGACCCGTGTGGTGTAGTGGCTACCACGCCAGTCCACCATTCGAAGGAAATTCATTTAGATTTATTATGAATGAATTTGAATTGAATTCATGAATTTAGATGTCTGTTACCGGTGTTTGTGAATTTGTCTTTGTATGTGTCCATGGCACCCACGACACAGGAAATCCTAGTGTGAGGCTGTGAGTGTGAAGCGTTATATACAGGAACATTTATTTATAAACAGGGCTACTGTATCAGCGTGGTGTGGAGATGCTACAAGTACCTCACGATGCGCACTCACTCGCTCCACAACCTGACTCCGTTCGTGATCTCGAGCGAAGGCGTAGTGTCGGGCGCCCCGTACGTGCCTCCAGCGCCGGACTACTCCAGCCTGCTGCCCGACTACGAGGAAGCAGTCAAACAAACCCCGCCGCCCTCTTACTGAGCTGCTACCCTCATGGCAACTGCTGATCCCGCCATCACCACTGTAAGTATCATTATTCTCTGTTATAGATGTTCACGCAAACAGTGTCTGTAAAAAATAACTATATGGCGGTGGTCCTTGACCGGTAGAGTATATCTTTTTCAATGATTTACGACCAGTTGCAAAAAGGTTAATTAAAGTTAGGCTCTTGCTATCCTTATGTCTAGTGCTTAATAGAGACTCATAGAAATTTCTCGATTTTTTTTAAATTAAATGCGGGCAGGGCCATCTGATGATATGTAGTCACTGCCGCACATTTACAACCACGTTCAATTCAATAGAATAGAAATCCTATAGTATGTGGTACGTCACTATTGTACTGCACATTTCCATTGCAGCCGGAGACTCCGCCGGGCGAGCAGCTTCAGCAGCAGCCCTCCGCCGCGCCAGCCCCCAC
>DWAV01001980.1:0-12090 GCA_018231305.1 Noctuana lactifera | reverse complement strand
ACCGGTCTGGGTGTTTGTGTATTTGTGTTTGTGTGTGTCCATGGCGCCCGCGACACAGGGAATCCTAGTGTGGGGCTGTGAGTGCGAAGCGTTATTTATTTGTTATTATTTATCACGTGATTGTCTTTAATTTAATAAATTTGTTAGTTAATTAATAAGTTGCCTTACCATCCGAAGGTGAGTATGTTGTCGCCGGTGGATATCTTCTTTCGAACAATAATGCTTATAGCTTCGCCCGCCATGTCAATCTGTTCGCGAATGTATCTGTCGATCTCTTCTTGCAGTTTCTTCTTCGCCTGCATTCAAAAAAAAAGTTGCTTAAGTTAACAAACGTTGAGGAACTAAGCTATTATATTACAGTATACTTGGTCGTGGCGTGGCGCGTTTCGAACCTACGTGTATGTTTTAAGCGCGTTATAAAAACACACGATAAGGAATCTCATCTATACTAATAATGTAAAGCTGAAGAGTTTGTTTGTTTGAATGCGCTAATCTCTGGAACTACAAGTCGGATTTGAAAAATTCTTTTTGTGTACGATAGCTACATTCATGAGGACGGTTATAGGCTATCGAGCATTACGTTACCATTCTTAACGCGGGTGAAACCGCGTGGCACAGCTAGTGTGTCATAGCGAACAAGGCCCCAGTTGTACTTCCTCTCTACGCTACTTACGTCAAACTCATCCACATTATTGGGCAGCTGAGTCAACTGGCGCCTAAAGTGTTTGAGAGCGTTGGTCTCGGAGGCAGTGGGCTGTCGCATGGACGACAGGAAGTCGACGGTGGCCGTCAGCTGCGACTCCAGGCCGCGAGCGAACTCCGTACGAGCGGGCAGGCTGTAGTCCCGAACCATCTGGGGATAGTTATCAAATTATTAAATAAAAAAAATAAAATGAAATAAATTTAATTAAAATTACTTAAATTTTTTTTTTTATTTATTAAATTGTGTCCAAAAATAAAATAAAAAATTATGTGCTGGTCCACCTCCATTATCGCTTATGGATATGAAAAACAGTTTATGTCCCATTCTCAGAATCTAACTAAGTAATAAAGGGATTATATTTAAAATTCAAACCACACTTTAAAAGAAACTAACCTTTTTAAGAGCATTAAGCAACGCTATACACCTGGCATTAGACCCAGAGACCACGTGAGAAGCCAACTGAACGCCCAGTTTTATCACAGCGGGATGTAAACTGAAATATGTATAAAAAATATTTCATTATATTAATAAATTCAATTCAAATAGCAGTTTATAAAAAAACGCTTTACACTCACAGCCCTACACTAGGATTCGCTGTCGTGGGTGCCATGTACAAACTAATAATGAAGAATAAAAAAAGGTTTTCAATACAAACTTACTTTGAATTGACAGCAATATTTTTCAAGGACTCCTTATTGTTATCTGAATGTAGATGCTGGAACCAGCCCACTCTTTGTACGCTTTGAGCTTTAGCTTTCGACTTTTCCACTGGTTTCGTCTTGGCAGTTTTATCCTAAAAATATTTAATCTGTTATTAGAATATACACTTACAATTAAACATGATTCGAAAATAGAATTAGATATGAGATTCGAAATTAGAATGATTATATTATATATCTTGTCTATTAAATTCTGGACTCTGCTCAGCATTGTGCTGGAATCACAGGATAACCAGTAAGATGCCACAGACACAAAAGTCAAACTTTTAACTAGTACCAAATTAAATAAATCGCAACCTACCTCTGTGCTTTTAACAGGTTCTTTTTTAGCTTCTGGTTTAGTTTGGTTTGTGGCTACCTTCACCTGTGTGGCAGCTTGCTTTGCGGCTCGCTGCGCTTCTTGTTTCGCGCGCCTTTCCGCTTTTAATTCAGCCTTACTTTTACCACCTTCTTCAATCTAAAAAGTGAAGATTATAGTTTAGAGTCAATTTCATATTGGGCATAATGCCTACCTGAAACTATTTTTATGGTCTATTGCTGAGCACAGGTCTAACCCCACAACTGGGGAAGGCTGATTGGTAGGACAACGAGTTAGACCAAACTAATTCGGATGTTTAAAACCACCCAAAGAGTTAAAGGCAGAAAATAACCCGGACACACTTCGAAGAACGAAAGCGCCCATAAAAATGAACTAGCGATCACTCATCCAATGTCCAAGATAATTTGTGAGATCGCATTTGATCTACACTACCTAACCAGCGGGCAATACGCGCTACTCTTCATTATGTATGTCACCACGCCATTTAAAACTGTTAAATTGTAATATAACTCGTAAGTTTCTGAATTGTCGACAATTTTGAACCGTTGAACCAATTGAAACAATTAAAATTAGCATTACCTTTACAGCAGTAGTTTCTATTTCAACCTTTTCGTTAGTTTTAGCTTCAAGAACTTTCCTTACTACTTTTGTCTCATCTAGTGATGGTGTATTCTCCTTAGGCACTGAAATATCTTTTGTCTCAGAAACAATACTCTTTTCAGTTTTCTTAGGAGATTCTACAACCTTTTCAGGAACATTTTCTTTAGCTAGAGGAGCTTTCGTGGATTTATCTTCTTTGCTTACTGTTATATTATCGCCTGTGCCATCATCTTTCTTTTTAGCTTTTAGTTTAGCCAATTTTTTTGCCTCTCTAGCAGCTTTAATATCTTCTCGAGACTTTGCAGAAGCATCAGTTGGGGATACATCTTCGGTTTTTGAACATTTGCTCGTTGATTCTGATTGGATCTTTCCATGTTGAGTATCTTTGGATTTATCCATCTCTTGATTAGTAGATATTAACTTTTTAGTTAAACAATTTGAGTTCTGAGATTCAGACACTTGGTTTTCAAATTTAATTACTTCAGGTGTTGAAATATTATGGTTGGTTATTTCACTGGGTCTTTCAGATTTGTTGGTCTGATCTACAACTGAGATATTATACTCAGCTCCAGATTTGTAGTCATCAATTGTAGTAATACTTTCTAATTTTGCCTTTTTATTTTTCTTCACAACTGGAATATTATCCAGTTTTCTTTCTTCATTTTGATTAAGGGGAGTTACAGACTGAACTTCTTGTTTTTTGTTTAATCTCATAGATTCCGCTTTTTTATTTTCATGCAAAACTAAGTTCAAATCTGCTGGATTTTGATTTACTAACAAACCTGTCTTGACAGTTTTTGTTTTCTGATTGTTAGTTAAAATTTCTTTTTCAGATTGTGACTGTATATTTGTCTGACTGTCAATCCTATCAGATTTTGCTGTCTGACTTGCAGTTGCAGCTGGGGTCTCTTTATTTATTACCTGATTCTGATTTAAAACTGAATCCTCAGAACCTATTCTTTGGTTCTCAGTTGAGATTAGAGTTTTACTTTTAGATTTCTGTTTTTTGTTTGGCTGCTCACATTTACATTTGTTACTTTCATGTTCAACAGAACTTTTTTTTCTAGAAGCTTCAGGGTTACTTTTTTGATTGTTACTTTGAGGCTCTTGATGTTTGATAACTTTCTGGTTATTGTTAATCAAAGCCTGTTCTTTGGATTTTAGTGATTTATCTAATATAGGGCAAGTAAATTTTTGGCCTTTACAAGAAGCCTTATTATTAGAGCTCAGATTACTTTGAGCTACAGGTTTATCAATAACATTTCCTGAACTAGATCCAGTGTCTTTTACTACATTAGAATCTTTGTTCTTTTCAGTATCATTTTGAAGAACAGAATTTAGAATACTCTCTTTTGCAGCATGTAATTTCCTCCGTCTCTCTCTTCTTCTACGACTTCCTGAATTTCCTCTTTTGGGTTTGTCTGCTATATCATCCTGAAATAAAAAAAATTGGCAATATACCTACTGTATTATGAATTAAAAATGGGTTTCTCTAACTTCAATCAATACTATAAATACTCAGGACGATAAAATAGCACACCAACTTGAGTATCTAATTAATGTTAAGGAGTTAGCGATAAGTGTTACCCATTGGTAACAATTATAGATTATTACCTAAAAATTTGTTTCAAATAACAACACTTACAACAATTGATTGTTATTAGAAGGGCAGAAGAATGTTATAACTGTAATATTAAAAATTGTGAAAATTATAACATTGTAAAACATGCAACAGGAGAAAAATTGTCACCTTCCTCAATAACTAAGTTATAGTTATTTTTTTATGATTATAAACACATTAACTTTATTATTGATGATGTGGCAACTTTATTATTGACTTTATATTGCATCATAACTCAGGCGACAGTGGAAAATGATACATATTATTATTATTATTATTTAATCTAAAGTACCTTAGACAAAACCATTGCTGCTTGTCCTGGCAAGCTAAAAATTAAAATGTAATGAAATAATAGATTTTTAACTGTAATAGAATCATATTTGAGCTGTTCAACCCAATACAAACATCGATACATACAGACTTACCACTCAAATAATCTTGAGCGCAACGAAATATATTTTTAAATATATTATACCCCTTATATAATTTTGTAGTTAAAACAAGCTATTAACAAAATAAATGAAACCTAAAAAATTCTAATGACGATTGACGATATTACATTGACCTAACCTTAAAAAAGCACAAGTTTTTTTTAAATGGTATGACAGATGACTTTCAGCTGTTGTCACTTGTCAGAGTTGTCTGTTTGTGATTGTCATTGAGTTTTAAACTTTAAGGCAACATTCACAGAATACCTAATTAACAAAAGTAAATCTAATTATAAAACACAAACACATTATGAACAATATTTATTGTATTATTACTAATCATCTAATTAAGCTACATTAAATTCAAACTATGTGTAATAATACAAAGATTTAATATTTTCTATATTGGTAACATTGGCAACGTAGATAGCTTTGTTAGATAATGGATTGGATAGTGGCGTAAGGAATAAGGATAGTGATAATAGATTAGATATGTAGATCAGATACAAAATAATAATATTAATGTTTTACTTTAATAAATAATAATCAGTTTTATTTAATATTACTTTTGGTATTTTAGTGGTTGAAAGTCATGAAATGGAGAGAGAGCAAGTTGCCTTTATACTTTAATTTACCCTTCTAATCCTGTTAGAATTCTAAAAAAATCTTAAAAGCATTTCGCCTCAACACTTAAGCAATAATATTTACGCAGATAAGTCAACTTTAAGGCGAAAATAAAATTATAGTTTACCCCTTTTTATCCCTATCCCGTTAGAATTTCGGGAATATTTTATGGGTAAAATTGCCTATTGGCATGAATGCTCTTGGGGTTTTTATTTTAAAACAATAGATTTAGATAATATTATTTTATTTATCACCACAATAAAATTTATTGAATTTATTTTAATGTAAAAGATAGGTACAATTTCTTACAATTGATATGAATTTGTTCCTAAATATTATTTTTTAATTTTTATAAAATATCTCGTAATAGAATAAATGCTTTACCTATTTGCTATCACACAATGTAATATTAACATACTACCTTATAAATATTTTTGAATATGATTATATTAATGAAATGCATATTTTTATATCTATGACAAGAATATATTATTGCTTATGTTTTAAGAAGTTATTTTTACAAATATTAAATTTGACGATATTCCATAATGAAATGCATATTATTAAATCTATGACAAGAATATATTGCTTACGTTTTAAAAAGTTATACAATTCATTTATTTGATTCTGAATTTTACTTAAATATTCGAGCACCATGATTTGGTGAAGTTGCAAATACGTATGAACTAGCTTTGTTTTTATCTATATCGCAATGCTTTGCATAAAATTCCTCCTTCAATTTTTCAATGTATTCTGCAACTTTGTCTTTTGGACACAAAGCTACAATGCAGCCGCCCCAACCAGCGCCAGTGAGCCGCGAATGAATATTCATTTGTTTCGATAAATCCACCAAAATATCTAAATTTTCATGTGAACACTCGAAGAGGTTTTTTAGACTTTCATGACTTGCAGACATTAAAGATCCTAAAGTTTCAAGCACATTGTCATCTTTGTGTGCCGAATTACCATTAGTGCCGTTAGACACCGACAAGTTTCCATTAAAATTAGACTTCAGCATACACACTTCCCGAAAATTCTCAACTCTCAGTGCTTCTTCATAAACGTGAAGCGCCCGTTGTTTTAATTTAAATTCTGCCAAGTGTTTCGTGTTTGGTGTTGAATAACGGTCATTTAGTTCTTCTTCTGTAATCTCTAGTATTTTACACACTTCAGCTTTCGTGTAAAGATTGTTTGGTAGATACTCGTGGACAAGTGCTACCATTTCTTTCAGACTTTTATTGCCAAGTTTTTGTACCTGACTCAATGTAATTATTACTTCTGGAGAAGTAACGCCAATGTACCTAGCCAATACTTTTGCAGCTAGTCTACATTCCATAACACGTCTGTTGTAGTAATTATTAGCAGCTTTATTTGCTTCTGCTAAGCTATGAGCGACAACGAATGAAGCATCTTCCGGGAGTGCCACAGGCGCAGCGTTAAGTGGTTGCCAAGTAATGTATTGTGCACTGTATTTTTCAGCGAGAAATGCTATAGCTTGGTCCATTCCTCCACCTTGTGTTCCAATATATCTTTCGCTTTTGGCGCATAGCAACGCTATTTCCGTTTTATTTATATTTACATTTTGAGCGTGAAGGAAAGCTAAGCATGCTGCACTTACTAGTGCTGAAGAACTGGATAAGCCAGACGCTGGAGGTATGTTTCCATCTACATACAAACGAAGACCATTAGAAAACCGGTTATCCAAATATTCAAATGCTCCTTTAATGCCACAAAGAACATAGTTATACCAAAACGGTTTTCCATTTGAATCAGCCTTAATGTCTATTAATTCGAAAGATTTGATGTCTACTTCAACGTTTTCATATTTACTGTTCATATTACGTAAAAATAGTTTTGGTTCTTGGATTACTCCCACTGCCATCAAAATATCTTGTTCTAAAGCCATTGGCAACACTGGATAGCCGCAGTAATCAATATGCTCACCAATTATGTTGACGCGGCCCGGAACTCTTGTAAAGAATGATGGTTTACATTGAAATTCATTGAAAAAGCATTCACCTAGATCGCTAATTCTTTCACTGTTCGGAATATTTAATATTGGAACTTCGTCATTTCTTGTATTTCCGCTCATATTGTTGTTGTTACTCAGGTGTATTTGTAAACAATGCGACAACTTCACTCCCCAATCTCAAGTTTGCGACTGAAACCTTATTTATCAGTTTTGAGTTTATATGTTAACACAATTTTCACACAAGCGAATGGTTTACGGACGCTGGCTTTTATCACTAACCATTTAACTACCTACTGTAAAATTGAAACTTGCCACATAAAGTAGGTATTTGTACTTACTAACAACTAAATAAGCTAAGCACTTCACAATCACTGTTACAGTTATCACATGTATGTATCTATACATATCATATCGGACTACGTATCAATGTATTTGGTGGCTACAACTACTAATTAATTATCTACGAGAACAATACTGTTTTTATGACGCTAATTTAAACATAACCTTAAACATTTATAACGCAGCTTCGAAATGACGTATTTGCTGCTGCGCCTGATGAAGTGATGATAGTTAATGTGTGTCAATGAACAGTTAGCTCACTCAAAGATAACAGGTTTGAAAAAATGTTTGCTTGTGGAGGTCATTTACATTACCCACTAATACCTACAATGTCATCTCAGGAACTAAAATAAAATTAATTAACCTTAGTAAGTTTTTGCACTATTACGCCTTTGATTTGCACGTGGTTTTGCAGAAAACTTGTTAGAATATTTAAAGCAAAATGACTATAATATATTTTAGGGAAACTTAATACAAAGAAAATATGGTCTACAGAATTTATACCTACCTACATACTTAAGGATAATTAGGTATAAGTTTCCGCCGATTTAAATCAACAGTAAAAAACTAATTACTTCTGCAATAAAGGTTGAATATAATAATATAGATTTCAATAATGATCAAACTTATTACATTCTTAATAAATTAAGAAAAGCTCATTACATTATTAAACTCTAATATTTGAATACAAAATAGCATGTTCTAATGTGCTATGTATTGATAGCTATAACACAACCCATTGGTTAGCTATAATACGAGAGCTTAGGCTATATTACAAAATAGTTAAGTGCCTGATAGTAATTCTATTTAGGTACTTATTATGTAGGCACTTGAATAAAAACTGATAAGAATTTATCGAGGGGCTGTTAAGAAGATAATGTCAATTGTTTATTGCAGCTCTCTTTTTCCTTTGTATTAATAATTCGTATGACCTATTGGCACAAAGAAAGATGATTCGGTGACATTAAAACATGTACCTATGTTATGTTTTGAATATAAAATATAATCGTTGCATTTTGATATAAATGGATCGCCATACAGAGCGATCATTGAAAATATAGGTACTTGAGAAATTGATGTTTTGATTATTGAAGGAAAATGAAAACTACACTTCATCCCTTTTTTATCCCCATCCCGTCAGAATTTCAAAAACTCCTAAAATTCCATCCATCCATAATTAAATAATATTACTACATTTACGAAGATAGGCAACATGAAAGGATAAGGATAATAACACTTTTTATCCCTGTCCCGTTAGAATTTAAAAAATTCTGAAAATGCTTTTTAGCAAAGATGCAATAAGTACCTATAGGATAGTATTATTAGGTACTAGTTCTACCACATACCTATAAACAATTAAATATCTAAAGTTAAATACCTTGTAATTTTATTATTTTTCAAATTTCTTGGTAAAAATCATTTATGTAAAAAAAGGAACCAAGCAGGGTAATTTTTTTAACGACCCGCCTGTTGTGCAGTGTTTACAATACGATACATGATCTAGGTATATTTACTGATTTAATAGAAGTAATTAAAGTATTCGTAAATTCGGGTAGTAGTAATTTACTTTTTGATACATATTTAATTCATATAGTATTATATTTATTAATAAATATTATGTGGCATCATCATCGCATGACTTTTATCTTTCTTTATTGTTTTGTTTACATAGTCTGTGTTCGATTTTGTCAAATGTCAATCTGACCGGCTGATACTTTGAAGTTATGTATGTGTCATGTCACATGTCATGTCATTCTCATTTCAAAGAAAACAACTCAAACTTTGTTAAGAGTTAAGATTTTGTATTTTATTTTGCGAAACGAAATGGTTACTATACTCTTTCTGTATCAAGCATTACTTTCAAATTTTCATTGATACTTCGCATTACAGTCAGATAATAATATAAGAATGCAGAGCGCTATGGCGACTCTCTTGGACTTTAAGAAGATTTGCCGTGCTTGTTTATCTGACTCTAGTCCACTCAAAGAGTTGTTTACAGTTTGCTCTGCTGAGGTTTTCAAGTACTGCACATCCGTAGAAGTGAGTTTTGGTTTCACGAATATTCTTAATACAAAATTTCTTACCTTCTTTCATTGTTTACATTGTAAACTTTTCATAAAATGATTAGAAGTACTTTGCGTCGACAAGAAAGTCATGTTTGTGACTGACCAAAACAATGAATTTTACTCATTTTTGTGCTTTATTCTACACTTCCAGGTGTCAGATGCTGATCCCCTTCCACAGCTGATATGCCAGACCTGTGTAGACTTACTCAATAAGTTGTATTATTTCAAACAAGTGGTTGTTAGGTCCAACATTATTTTAAAACAGCAATGCAACTTACAGGTTACGTTTTTATTTATTTGTATATGACATTCATGCTATTCACTAATAATATATAGCTGAAGAGTTTGTTTGTTTGAATGCCCTAATTTTAGGATCTACCGGATCAATTTGAAAAATTCTTTTTGTATATGTTAACTACATCTATGAGAAAGGTCATCTATAGGCTATCAAGCATTATGTTACTATTCTTAATGTGTGTGAAACCACATGGTGCAGCTAGTATTATTATATGACAGATTTTATCCCTTGACCTCACTGACCTCAATAATACTCTGGACTACCTGTACTCAGCCTTATTACAATAAGTTTAAGGCCAAATTTTAATTCCGAGTTCCTTCACCCTTGTCAAAGGGGCTTTATATCTGTACAAGCATGTCTGTTATTTTATTAGTCATAGTTTATCCAGTCTATAGACAATGGAGATCTGTGCTTGACCTACAATATGAGCTACCATTTAAATTAAATTGTATTTAAATAAGCTATAGGTTTAAATATAATGGATTACCTATTCTACTTACAATTAGTTATTTCAATATTATTTTAATATAACTTTCAGGTAAAACCAGAAAGTCAGACAACAGCAGAGAGTAACAATGTGGTAGAAGTGAATTTGACAGAGTTCAGTGATGATATGGGGATGCAGGAACACCTCATGCCGATAGAAAATGTCGAACCGCCTAAAGTAAAGTGAGTGCATTCCATTTTCAACCGACAAAAAAAATACATTCAAATTGAGAACCTCCAGCTTTTATTCGAAGTTGGTTAAAAAGGAGGAGCTTGTCAAGTTGACAGTTTTTTTTTATCACTATATGTTTAATACTTATTCCTTGGATTAGTTTTAATTATGGTTTTTATAAAATTTACTAAGACTACAATGTGCATACATTAAAACAAAACAATGTTGCTTTAGTGATGATAATTGAAAATAATATATAATTTAAATTTAATTATGTTTTATTATTTATATAATTTATTTTCGTAAGGTAGAATTGATTATATTCCTTTTGTAATGTAAGAGAAACTCAACTTTATAAATGTATGTGAACATTAAATTTTATAAACTTAGGGTCAGGCTACCTGATTGCAGCTGCCGTCATGCGTATGTTTGTTAAATAAATAGTGTGTAATAATTTATTCTTCAGAAGAAGACGCCGACCCCCAACAAGGATAATGGAGCAAACAGTGAAAAAACGTGAAAGAATGAAATGTATGAAATGTGGGAAAAACTTTCAAAAATATGAAAACTTTGAAGCGCACTTGAGAAGCCATTTTGGTAAAAAGGTATATTATTACTGCTTTTGTGCATCTCTAGTATGATTTGCTTGTTTTGTTTATCTCACTTTATTTAGCTATTTGTTATTGTTATGACAGAGAAATGATCTTTATAAAGTTTATAATATAAACCTACATACAAAAAACAATTCTAATTAATTTTAGGTAAACAAATATTAAAGCGTAAACTAAAAATTTATAGACAATAAAAAACTAAAGATAAAATAATGGGTATGTAATAATTATTATTACATAGATTTCATACTATATTAAAAACATAATTCTAATTAATTTTGGGTATTGTATACTACAGCATAACTTAAGAATTCAAATTAATAGACAATAAAAAACTAAATATAAAATAATGGGTGTGTAATAATTAGTATTACGTAGATAACATACTATATTCTATATTCTGTGTGAGAGCATAATGTATCTATTTTTTCAGCCGGACATTAAATGCCAACACTGTGATAAGACATTCCTGACGCTCCGTAACCTGAACAGTCACACACGCACACACACAGCCGTGCGCAAGTACCAATGTCTCACTTGCGGGAAGAATTTCGCCTACCTCAATGTGCTGAAGAACCACGAGCTTATCCACGCCGGCATCAAGAAATACGCCTGTCATATTTGTAATGCAAAGTTTGTTCAGGCTTACAACTTGAAGGTTTGTGATGATTTAAGTTGAGCCACTTGTGTGTGTCTGCTTGCTTGTCGAAAGTATAAGGCTGTAGGTATACCGTACTTTAGAGCCCTTTTTAGGGCTCCCTGTGAGAAGTCCCTTCTCCCCACAATGAAGAAGCTTTAAAGCTTACTTCACCACTCTTGCTGCTAAGTAGGCTTCTTTGTGATTATAATACACTAGCTGTGCCCCCCGGTTTCAACCGCGTTTGATAGCCCATAGCCTTCCTCTATAAATGGACTATCTTACACTAAAAGAATTTTTCAAATCGGTCCAGTAGTTCCTGAGATTAAACAAACAAACAAAATATTCAAACAAACAAACTCTTCAGATTTATTTTATTAGTATAAATAATACAATCTTGCTGAAAGACATATATAAGATACTAGCTGACCCCGCGAACTTCGTACCGCATATAACATAAAAAACTAAGGGGTGGACAACCCTTAACACTTAGGG
>DWAV01001979.1:0-12091 GCA_018231305.1 Noctuana lactifera | reverse complement strand
CCGAAATATTTGACGTTCATCCAGTGTATACATGTACCTTATGATGAATAAATTTTTTTTAATTTTTTTGGATTTTTGAATAGTCAGCAACACTCACAGTAAAATAATGTAAAGCAGGAAAGTGTGTGGCCATCACAGAAACGTTCATGGCAATACTAGCAGCAGCAGAATGATGGCAAGTCTGTTAAAATAATTGGAAAATAAGTACCTTTGAGTTCTCAGCGACAATTTCCAATAATGTTGCTTGCGCTATCATACTCTTTTCAATAAAACTATTTGCTTTCAGCAAGTATCTAGCACACAGGTAGCACACAAATTGGGGTAGACTCTTTGCATTATGATTTAGCTGAAATATAAAAACAATTAATAAATGTAATTCATTTATTGATTTAGTTTTTTGAGTAGATTTTTTATTTAAAAGTATATTTTTAAATTTTCTTAAACTCAACTTCCAATTACAATTACAAATCACTAAATAGTGTAAAACATGGTCGCTTTCTCTGTCCCTATATCCCTATATATGCTTAAATCTTTAAAACTACGCAATGTATTTTGATGCAGTTTTTTTAACAGATAGGATTTTAGGATAATTGAAGAGGAAGGTTTATATGCATAAATGTTCACTGTTTTTCTGTAGTATATTTAGTATCAGCATTGCACCCATGCGAAGTCGGGGCGGGTCGCTAGTAAGATTATAAACAGAAGTGTCATAAAATTCACATTGTATATATACAGTGAATAGAGAAACATACTCACATGCAATCCAGCTATTGTTTCTAAACATGTCTTTAGCACTTCATCCTTAAGACTGAACATTTTGACATCAGAGGCCAAACACATCCTGCACACTTCCACATCTGAGCTGCGCATTGATTTGGAGATCACCTGAAAACATGAAAGCAAAATTAAAATAAGTAACTTACATGAGGCAACCATCAGCTTCCGGGGTAGCAGTGCAACTACATGCGACCTCAGGCAGTACCATGCAGCAGGCCCATGGGCCTGCTTGAGATTGGATGTTGATCATGTAGATGTCTATGGGCGGCAGTGACCACTTAACACCAGGTGGCCTGCATGCTCGTCTGCTACTTCATATCATAAAGTAAATATAAATATTAACCTTAAAAAAGAAGAAGAATTAACCTTAAAAGATACTCTTGTGTATCACTTGATTCATAAAAGACACCAATCTTAGGTTTTCCTTTTAGAGTTGTAACTTCTAACATAGTAACTACTAATTAGGATGTTAATAATAATATGGACAACTTTTTTATGAACATTATTTCTAAATTTTCCCTTGAATTATCTTTGAAGCTGTGCACTTATTTTGTACCTGTATTGGAAATTTTATATCAGGATATGCATCCTTTTTGATTTTCCACAGATTTTGATTGATTTGAACCATCTGATGTCTGCTGAAGTGTGCGCTGCATACACGAGCAGTTTCCGGTGGATCCCAATCTGGACGCATTATCATTTTCAGCCATTTCTTTTTGAGTTCTTTACTCTTTGGAAATCTGTAATAATATTTTAAACGTAAGAATCCCAATTGGTAAAGAAGCCACATTGATAAGTCTTTGCAGAACTATAAAAGATCAATCGCAGAAACATTACTGTACAACATGGTACAACAGCAGAAGCAGAAGAAAAGAGCTTCAATAAATAAAATAGATATTATATTATTATACTTACAAATGATACGAGATAGACTCATAATGATATTTAGAGCTTGAAGAACCCCTACGGTTTCTGCAGCCCTCTACACAACAAGTCTGCATTTTATAGAAATAAAATAATCAAAAGCAATTTATTACATATATACTTGTAATTTCTATTTTGCTTTTTATGACTATGAAAGAAAATAGTAAAATTAGTGAAAAGTGGATGGGAAACACTTTATTTTTAACTTATTCGGCAAGGCATGCATTCCCTCTCAAAATCTCAAATCAAAAATGTCAAATCAACTGTCAATGTCAAGTCAAGTTAAATCAAAGTCAAAAGTTTGCGTTTAACCACCACAGACCACAGAGAATTAAGATGATTTAAACGTGATTTAAATATGAAAATTAGTTAGTATCATGTCAGATTTTACTTAAGTAACCTCCTACAACCTTCTATAAATGTACATCTGTGGCAAGTGATTTAGACCAAATATCTCTTCTTAGTCTGTGATCATCTGTGAAATCTGTGGCTCACTGCAAAAATGCGAATTGTATTGTCACTCATTTTTAGTTGAGTTGATTGAATTGCAAAGAATAGGGATTGTTTTTCTTGGTTTTCTTCGCCATTGTATTGTATGCTTCGGTGTATTTCGTGATAATTAATATTATTGTATGCTTAGTCCTTTTGTTTTTATAAATCGTTTGGTATAAATAGCATCGTTTGAACGAATAAAATCTAAGTGTGGTCAACACGCGGATTTCATAGTTTCTCCAAGGTTTGTTCGTCACGATGGATGATCCTGAAGATTCTAATGGCAAAAACGCTTCCCTAAACTTGATTGCCGATTACGGAACTGATTCCGACTCTGAAGATACTGAAACACGCTCGAATACTGGCAACGAAGATTCAGATGCGGTAGAACATCATGAGATGGTGTTGAAGAATAATATAATAAACGCGTGCGCTCACGGCCCTTTATCGAAGAGTGCAAGCGATAACAGCGATGTGGAAGTGACGAGGCATATGATTATAGACAGTGCGCAGAGTGGTGTCGTCGAATATGAGGTGGCGGAGTACCGTGATGCGGACTTCGATAGCGATTCCAGCTCCGACCCCTCGATCTCGAGTGACAGTGACGTGGAGTCAGTCAAGGATGTGGAAGAGGTTTCTAGTGGGTAAGGTGTTTAAATATTTTTAGATTGGGAGTACTAAATGTTTTTATTGTGAAAGTCATTTTAAGGTACAATAACTATTGTTTACTAAAGTAGTTGGACAACTGTTAGCTTTCAGTCACAAAATATCTTACAAGCTGTGTGCATACTCAGTAACTCAATATGGTGCAATAACAAACTTAACCCTGTAGCTACTTAATACTAATTAGTATGTTGTTAATATCTTAGTTATACCTAGTGGTATTTTGATTTTTCATTATTAATTCATTATGGCCTCCATTAATTTTAAAATTTCATGATATTAATTTTTTTGTTCTAATAATGCTTTAAACTCTTTACTGTATGTCAGACATCAACTACTGAGGTACATATTTCTTGTCTAGAAAACTATTATGGTCTCCTTATATAAAAGGCTTTGGACATGTTATTATCTACCCTCACCGATTTATTGAAAACATAGTTAGGTATTAATGCTTACTATATTTCTTCATAGATACTACTTATTATTGATGTATTTTGTATTTCATTTGTTTGTTTTATTGCTTACATTGAATTGGAAGAAAATTGAAAAAGTAAGTACACTGATATTTCAAGAACTATTGGTATTGATTTGATTTTAAAATTGTTAATCTTTGTCCTACCAAATAATATTAGTGTGTTACATATATGCTATAATCATCTTCATTATGCTATAATATGTTGCCTTTTGAAAACATTTATAGAAACTCTTGGCCATGTCGGTTTTTCAATGTAGACCACTTAAAGAGAAAGTTTTTTTTGTTATCATTTATGTGTAGCAAACAAGTATGCAGGTTACCTGATGTTAAGTAGTCAATGCAACCCATGGACGCCCACGTCCAACCTCATATAGGAGAGAAGTCCTATCAGAGATCATACATAGAGGCATTTCCATTCACAAGGACTAAGACGGTTGTCTCAAATATAGTGAGACAGGCTACAAACCCTCGCCAACACACTTATTTGCTACAAGGCTTGCTTCACAGTGTGTATACATTTTAATCTATTAAAATATGTATTAATTTTACAGGGATGAAACAGAAACGGGAAAGATATCAAAACCGGAGCCACTGAAGGTGCATGGAGAATTGGAGCTGGATGACCTTCCTCCCATAGAAGACCTTGCCATCAGCTTGCCAGAGCAACAGTTAACAAAAATTGGCACTGTTGCCAGCATAGTAGATAGATTAGGTAAAAGGTTTTGTTATCTATAGTTTTTTTTTATAAAATAGTTTTAATATGAATGAAGCAGAAACAAACAGCTGTCTACCTGATCATGACTGTTATTGACAACCCATAGACATTCAACCTCAGAATGTCTTTATATGGTACTACCCTCTGTTTTTGAGAACTTTAGACGGTTGCCTCATATTGAAGTATCCCCCAGTATCCATTACCCATCTTTTGAATAACTCAAAGCAAAGATGAATGGCTGTGGTGGTGGCATTTCCCTAGTCGGTAAAGCCTTCTTACTATTATTCTATACAAATTTTACTTATAAGTTTAATTTCTGTCGCAAAGTTGATTTGTGGAGGAGCAAAATTCTTGTTTTTGATTAAATTCACAGACAATAAGAAGGGCACATAGCTGTCATAGACAACCTATGTTGGTGCTAACTTTAAAATACACAGATTAAAAATAACTTTACCTTTGTTGTACAGCAAAATCAAATAATAGTTCATAGTAATGTGAGTTTTTATTTAGTGCATGATTTTCCACAGTTACAAACAATGTAGGAGTTAATTAAAGACTAAGTTTGTTTATATTAAATTAATTTTTTGTAACCGTACAGTTGTTGTTCGACAAATCCCAGACATGCCTGCAGTGGACATCGATACTGTACTGTTTCTGGAAAATGGTACGAAGACCCTTGGGAAAGTTTTTGATGTTTTTGGACCTGTAAGTTTTACATTGGTATATATTTTATGCATATTGAACAAATATATTTTTTTCTACTTTGACATTTTTAACATTTTTGTTTCTGTGTTAAGCTATTTATGAAAGCCTTGTAATAGTAGAGGATTATTAGCAAAAAAATCATTTGATTTAGATTCACTTGATTACACAACTTATACTGTTTGTACAAGCTAGTAGTAGTATATTAATAGATATATTCAAAACTCAAATCTTTTATTTCATTCTAACATGCACTAAATGAATGTCAGGATTATGTAAAATACACAAAAACGATGTTTGGCTAGGGTTAACAGAGGCAAAAGTAGGAGAAAGAAGTTCTTGGCACAATGCCATCTGTTGCTTTACGACCAGTAATGTAGTACCATATTTCCAATACAAACATTACAAACATATTTAAACAGCTACACATTAGCCTACCTTATTCGATTAGTAGTGATAAGCTGCCGAGCTAAATGTGACCCTGACGACTGATTGAGTTGTTTTTTTTTTTGTTATTAGGTGACAGAGCCGCACTACTGCGTCCGTTTCAACTCGGCGGAGCACGTCCGCGAGCGCGGCGTAGCGCCCGACATGGATGTGTTCGTGGCGCCCTTAACACCACACACCAACTATGTCTTCCTGAATGAACTCATGAAGTACGTTTTTAATAGGCATGCACTCGATACATCGAATAAGTATATTTCGTTGCGTTCTCGTTCTAAGCATACTCTATGACGCTGTGAGCAATTGCGTTGATGTTTTGCTCACACATTGATGACACTTCAATAAATAAATAAATAAATAAATAACGCTTCACACTCACAGCCCCACATTAAGATTACCTGTGTCTTGGTTGCCATGGACACATACAAAGGCAAATACACAAACACCCAGACCGAGAACAGAAATATAAATTCATCATTTAAATTTCTGCCTCGCCGGGGATCGAACCCGGGACCTTTCGATTGGTGGACTGGCGTGGTAACCACTACACCACACGGGTCGTCAATATTATCGTGCGGTGGATGATGCTGATGTATGATGAGCTTTTAGACAAATGAAATATAAGATTTTTTTAAACGTATTTCTATTGGGCTATTTCTATTTACTAAGCTAAATCATTTTATCAAAACTGAACCTCATAAAATATTTTTTTTCCAGAAGCAAAGGTTCAGATGCATCCTGGTTAAATGATGTGGAACCACCACCCAGTCAGGTTGAATATTCTGACGACGAGGAAGAGAGAAAAGCGAACAAAGCCAGGAAGGAACAGGCTGGCGAAACATCCAAAAATCAACCTGTTAAGAAAGTGATTGAAGCGAAAAGAAACCAACGGCCATCAGAGTCCAGCAGCAGGTTCGGTAGCGGCCCTAGCAGAGGACGGAATCCCTTCGTATGCTTCAGGAGGAATCCTAACCCATTCCCGAGGTTTGGAAGACCGTGGGGGCCCAATTTAGCCATGCGGACACCACTGCTACACCCCACGGAGCCTACCAGTTTCCCGTACGTCGCTCCGTTTAATCCGGCGGTGTTGCCTCCAAACTTCTGCGTTCCACCGCCACCTCCTCTTCCCACAATGCTTGGGAACCAGTTCCAGTTCGGAATGCCTCCTCGAATACCGCCTCCGCAGCTAAACGTTCCACCCCCTTTCAGTCAGAATGTTCCATTTAATACCAACTTGTGTAACATACGCGGGCCGCAGCCCCAGTGGCTCAACCAAGCTCCTCCGCCTCCACCGGGAACTTAGGCGCACGTCTACTTCTAAATAATCCTTTTATTATAAAGTCCGTTAACAGCTGGTTAGTTCGATCTAACAATACCTAGTGTGGTTATCCAAAAATGTATATTTATATGTAATAAATTATAATTATTATGCCATAGTTATTTTTTTTATTGAGCGCCTTGTAATAATAACTTTTAAATACATACAATAAGCAATTCAATTACATTTAGTTAGTCAAAGCGTGTATGCATGATCCATTTAACTTGAAAGCAGCCATGAAATTACACAAGTAAGGAATTATAATACATATAATTTTATTGACATCTATGGTCCATACAATTTAGGATGAAGCAGATTATTCATAGTAAATTAATATGACTATATTAATTATGTCATGTATAATAATTTTATAAACAATATTTTAAAGTTAAAGGAAAGAGGAGCTGATAATAAAAAGGCCAATAATTTTGTGATTTCTTTATTAAATATTTCATTGTTAGAAATTAACTAACGATCGAATTTTATAAATGTTAAAGTAATAAAAAAGGTTCATGATAATAAAGATTACATCTAAAAAATACTGCTCATGGACTATGCAGAACTAAACAGGTGTCGTCTGCTGCCCTACGATTGACGAAACGCCAACGAAACTGGTTAAATAATAAAAATTTTGCACTCACATAATCACAACGTAAAATGTAGCCATTTCACAATACAGGAATATAAAAATCGCTCATCATACAACTTAATATAACATCGCTGCCACACATCCGAACAGGCGAGCGAGAATACTTTTTATCGTAACATAATTTTATCGATAAAATAATTTAAACGCTGCGAATATCGACGTGAACGAGTAGAGAATGCGTCAACGGACCATGTCTTTTACAATGCGATAAATAGAAATGCGTATTATGCCATCAACGAAAATGAATGATATAAATATATTTCACGATGAAACTTAATTTGAAGCCAAACCGATCTAACCATCTTTATTGATTTCACAATCCAGAGATAATATGATTAAACCAAGATGGCTTCAAATAAGACTACGACTAAAATCTCGATAAATCTCAAGTTCGTTAAAACATTCTCTATCCGACACTGAAAACTTGATTAAACATTTCATTGAAAATAATTATAATAAACTTAGTATACATAAATCTACTTTCGATTTTAATAAACAATATAAAGAATAGGTCACATTAGTAGTTAACAGTATGATTGTTACAACCATTTATTACCAGCCAAAACACGAGCAATTGGTTAAAGTTATAGCTTAATTGTTACAAACCTCTCGAAGAAGCTTCAGGTTCTAAAGACTAAAACACAAAGGGGTATTTGACACTCACAGTTAATTTTAAAAGATTATTATTTATATAAAAACGAACAATTTTAATTTCATTCACATTATTTAATAAATTCTATTTTTATTTCCCTTAAATCGTAAAAAAAATATGCTAATTGACTCATAAAATTATGACGTCATAATGTGTATTGGTCATACTAAATGTATGAAGTTGCATTTTGACAGCTCAATAAAAGCATCTCATTTGACTTCCTTGTCAAATACCCCATTGTTTATAATGTGAGCTGGTGACGAGCACTAGAGCTTACGATATTTAAACAGATGTACTACTACTGCGACCCTCACACAAATAAACACAAAAATAAACTTAATATAAATGCAATCAAACGGGCGATCACTCTTCTAACATTCCATAAATAAACCATCGAATATTACCGAACAAAACTACCGACCGCTCGCTTCTTAGATGCTGTAACAGTTTCCTTAATTTCATGCATACACAATCAAATTACTCTTCAGATTTGGGCTCACATTATTTGGAGAAAATAGGACTGGAGAGGAAGTTGTGGCATTACTTCGTCGATCGGGGATCTAAGATTTTTTTACAGACATTTCCCCTTTGCCAAAGATATCAGATAAAAACGACGCGTTGACATACTCAATTTCATACCTCGTTTCCTGGAAGTCGCATAATAAAGGCACTTCTTTAATTAAATACTTTCGCTCTCACATAAAGTGACACTACATTACCTTGTACCTATATGAAAATTATTTATTTTGATGCATAAACTTTGAACACATTAAATTTTGAATACTTTTTTACAATACGCAAATGCAATAAAATGCATGTTCACAAAGATTTCATGTCCAAATAGTTGATTAATAATAATTTTTTGCGCATCACAACTGCAGTGTGGATAAATGCGTAGGATCATTTGGTGTCAATAAATGCAAAGAACACAGAAGGGAGCGGCCGGTGGGCGCAAGGAGAACTTAAACATAACGACAACACAAAGCCAATAGGGCCGATGCACTACTCGTACACTACCTGTGGGACGCCGGGCGAGCCATGTCGACCCGACGAACTTAGCTTAGTTACAAAAATACAGATTCCTTTGTTAAATTAACACTCGATCGTCTTAGCTTCGCGTCTGAGACTCATGACGAATAAAATGCCTCTTCGGGGCTATTACGAGTTCACTTCAAACGAATCGAAACATAACCTATAATAGACAACGGTACCGAGCAGTCTTCCGTTCAGTACGTACAATATCTATCCACGATAAAAGCATAAATGATTCGACGCGATCACGTCACATCACTAATAGTGAACTACTGAAGTACGATAATTTGATCTTGTAATTAAAACTTAACGCTAAACGATTAAAGGAAATTAAAATTACGTTTCACTACATTAGTATTTCAGGGTTATAATTTTGTATCGATTACACGTTAGGAACTATTCTACTGTACACAAATGATGAAAATAACTTTTAAAAATATTCAATAATAATTATAATTATAGAGTTAATACTTTTAAGACGTCAATGCGAAAATTACTTTTCGAATGTGAAGCGTGCGTAACGATCAGACATTGCGTTAAACTTAAAGGAACTAAAATATGTTTTGATCTACCGAAATTAAAAATTAAAAGTATACGAAATTCCGATCACGGCTGTCTCACAGCCTTACATCGATTGGATATAAATATATAGCTGTCAGACCACGTGGGGGTTATCATATTGCATATTCATTATCATAATATTACCAATTAACACTAAGATACATTACACAATACGTTACAGGCAAAACGATTAAAGAAATATATGTCATTACATTATGTCGATATAATATGTTCTGCTAAAAATAAGTAGCCTTAAGTCGTATCACTAAATCGTATGGTGTTGCTGAGTCATAATATTTAGAATATTAACGTTTTACCTAAGACACTACTCGCTACTACCTAATATTCACAGAGATTGAGACAGGAATGCCGCCTCGGACCCTCGGCCGTACGCGCGCTAGCGGCCAACAACGTACTAATCCGAATAAACTTCCATACTAAACCGGACCAATTCAATACAAATATTGCTTCAATATTGCTAAAAACACATTGCTTTCATATTCTCTTAATTCAAACACATAGTTATCCATAGTTAACTTTGTATCTTAATTTACTTGCGACCATTAGTTATATATTATAAGGAGTGAATATGTAACAGAAAAATTAATGTTTATATGGTTCACCGAAATTAACATTGGGTCAAAATTATTTAGAATTCATAATCTAAACAGCAATTTATTAGGAATAGTTAAATTAAGGACCACATCGTACGTGATTTTAGTATACGTGTAACATAAGATGATGCAAATAAAACAATTCAATATTATAAGAAAATTGGCATAATAAAAAAATTACCTTGTACTCTTTTTTTTCTTCTGTATGTATTTTTATCTGTGTACAAAATTTGCATAAAAAAAAACATATTAGGCGCTAGTGGACGCGCGTACGAGTCCGAGGCGCAAGACACGGGAAAGGCGAAATAGCGTGTGCTCACTACACAATAATTTTCGAAACGTTATGAATAATAATATCCATTATAATTATGATACCTAACTTTCTAGGCCAAAATCATTCTGTATTGAACCGTATCGACACTTTCACATTGATAAACGGTAATTTATAATCAATTGCACTACGAGAGGTTCAAAAATATTAAAAAGGCGGAATCAGAACTCTCGCTAAGTCACGCTATTTTTTGTTCCATTCTAAGTTCATTATAAAATTAATATAAATCCCGTCCGATACGTTTCAACACAAAGCCGCCATCTTATTTCGAATCATACTACGCCAAAACTTAATTTCCTATAGTTATTAATAGTCTGTGTAGAGCGGAGTGGCCGCTTAAATTATAATCAGATCAAGATAATTAATTATACACGATACATAAGTTCATTATTACAATGATATAAAATTAGAAACACCAAAGGCAACAGGAGTGCACGGGCGCGTGCGCGTGCGCATACGACGTAACATACGACATTCATGATATCATGTAATGCAGAGTAAATATACCTGCGGCCTCTATGTAGAATTTCGCAAAATATTACAATTCTATACTTGAATATACTATACTATATAACAATGTTCTATATGAAAACTCCTCAACACCCGTCTTAATTAAAATGCTTTGTATTAGTATATTATACTTATGTATTTTTAATTTATCTGTTTGTATAAAAATATCTGTCTCTGATCATAAATTTCATTATTTTACACACTATGAATATTATTAAAAAATTTAAGCAATGTTTTGTACTATTGCGCAGAGTGGAAAGTAAATTAAAAAGCGATTAATATTATGTTTGTCATATTACATAATATATAAACGGAATAGGTACGTTACACAACAGAAACACATTGAAAATTCTACAGCAACACTGAATATTGTCTGGCAGTGAATCACACTTCGTTTTCATATAGAACATTGTTTCGCTTGTGACATTTTTGTTCTGTTTTACGTTCATCTAATTAATGAGTATCACGGTTAAGTCTACAACATTAAAAAAATATGGCATCAGTTCTTATGAAGTTCTACGTACAATCTAAATATATATAAAGGTCCTAAAACTATGATTATTCTTCATTATTAGCATCATACTGTTATGGCTGAAAGCTAGTTCCGTATGCCATTATTACGAAGGCAGATACAATACAATATGTAATTGTGATAAAGAAACTTTCGTTTCCGAGATTAAGCCGTCACGGCCGTTCCTATTATGACGCGTTATTTGATCACCATTGTGAATCCTAGTACCATAAGATATCGCTTATGATACTATTGTCCTACCATCTCGTCATACTATATATCCTATTACGTCACAGTCCTGTTATCACACCGCTCCGCCTAAAATATGAGGTGCATCTATACCGAATCATTAGGTATATTGATGCCATATTTTTTCCGATGTTCATGTATTCCTTTGTAAAGCTTACGGCATTATGGTACAAGTAAATATCCAGTACAATACATTACTTCATTAACACCAATTAAATGCATGTCGACAGTCACTTGAAATACTTAGTTTACTCGTAGAAAGCTCATTGTAGTAGCATTACTTCGGCCGCAACCTTAGGCCGTTCACGCGACGCGATACCAACAATTCATTCTCAATATATATCTTTTAAAAAGACAAGATATATTACAAGTACATCAGACAACGCGTACGATTTGATTGCCTTCAACCCTTTTTATGTCCCACTGCTGGGCACGGGTCTCTCCCCACAACCGGGGAAGGCCTGGAGCATAC
>DWAV01001978.1:0-12092 GCA_018231305.1 Noctuana lactifera | reverse complement strand
ATATAATAATGTAAGCGACATCATATCTTAACAGGCAGCTTGAAATTAATATACTTTCATCACTTTTTATTGTCGACTAAAACTATTTATGTTGGCGAATTTCTCCATTTTTTCCTGGCAACGTTCCAGACTTTCATCCACCTTGAACTGAGAGGAATCCAATATATCCGCAAATCGATTATTACTTTTTTACTTTCATATAGCCGCCGGCCGTGAACAAAAGTTATTTTTAAAAGGGAAGTGTGCGATTTTACATCACAGACCGCAGTTTTATACATTTTCTGCAAACTATTTAAACAACACTTATGAAGATTATTTGATATATTAATCAAACTTAATTATCTAAATAATAAAATTATTAGTTTACAGAATATGAGAAAGATAAAGATATTAAAATACTCTGCAAATACCTGACACGCGTTGGCCACTAACCCGTATCCAGCAATCCGCATTGGAGCAGCGTCGTGGAGTATGCTCCAGGCCTTCCTCGGTTGTGGGGAGAGACCCGTGCTCAGCAGTGGGACACAAAAAGGGTTGAAGGCAAATACTGGACATTAGAGTCTCTCGTCGTCATATGAGCGTGTATTTTCAATTGATAAAATCAATTTAAACTGCGTAGTTTGAGTAGGATTTTTTTCCACAATCATCTGGCATGTTCAAAAACGTTCGGAACTATATCAACGAGTCTCAATCACACCTCAACTCCGTTCAAGCAGAAATAAAAATTAAAGAGTGACTGATTGACTACATTAAACCTACTCTGATACCGACTTTATATACTCTACGACGCACTTTATTTTTATCAACGACACATTTATGAAATTATGACTGTATTTTACATCCTATTTTGGCAATTTTATAAAAAGATAGGTGAATTTATACATTGCAATTTTTACAACATTTTATGAAATTATCATTTGCTATTCCATACCAAAATCAGAGCGTGACAATTGAGTCGTGTGCATGTTATAACGACATGCATTTATATCTAAATACCCACTTATACGATCCATAAGCCGATACTGTACTGTTCTGACAATCTCAGTTTATATCACATTTATGTTAAAGTCTCAACCGAGACAAAATGTTTATGTCTCTGTATTAAACGTATTATTGTTGTTTCTAGCTGCCATTACATAGAGGACATTAGTTCGAAAGCTGTACAAAATGATTTATATCTGGGTCCGTGTTTAACTTAAAGTTCTATAAGTCGGATTAAGCGAATGAACGAAACACTGGCGAAATCCTCTTAGTCGTGCTGTAACACTTTTAATGATCCTAAATTGAAACGGGAAATTCAATTTCAATATCATAAATTGATTCGGGGGGAGGGTATCGCTGCGCGAAATTAATACGGGTGGCGGTATAATTAATTGATGTCTTTGGAATTGGCAGGTACGGCGCACGATCCGAAGGCAATAGACGAGTACCGCGTGCTACTGTCGTCTATTATTAAGCAGAAAATGTGTCTGGCGTGTTTCCTCACAGACGGTGATGGCTCGGGGCGAACGCTCGTCGCGGTCAACATGTGTATTATACAAGAAAGGGGCCGCTTCGTTGAACACAACCCGGTAAAAGAATATACCTACACTGCCTCCCTGATCCCGATTTGATTAAGATCCCACTTCACCCATTATGTACAACGTTACTTCGCTTCAACTCACATTCGGATTCACGTTGCGTATTGAATGTTTATTGTCCATAAAGGGGTTGTTTTGACGAATTTTTACAATGAACCGTAAATCTGGGTATCTAATTTGATTTTCAATTTTGCTATTTGCAGCTGCCAACCATACCGATATAGCGTACATCATTTTACTATTAATATGCAACGTTTCTGTTTTATCTGTAGATTTATGAACAAAAGTTTTATGAAAATCGCATATCATGTAGAAATCTGTGTCATTTATTCGAAACATACAAAGTGGTACAACATAATTCCCGTGTATAAAGTAGGCTAAGGGCTCTGAACTGGTACAAACACGATTACTTTGTCATCATCAATATTGTATTAAACGTGATCAATACTAAAGCGAGAGCATTTGTCATTGCGCGAACACAAATAACGTTCACTCTCAGCACGTATGGTACCAACGGTAGAGCCCTGGGGAGTATTCCACGCACGGAGCTGTCGTAAATTTACGCCTCGTTCCGATTACAATGGCGAATAGTTACGTAGAAATCTAAATCAGTTTTACCTGTCTAATACTACATCACTCTTCGAAACTTCTTTACAACATAATATTGATAACCTATTTCTCGAAAAAACAGAGTAAAACGAGATTTAAAATCCTTTATCCGTAAAGACAGATTTGTTGGCAAAACTCATAAATAATTAAGGTTCAACAATCACTAACTACAAAACCATTATTTTACATAGTATCTAAATCCATGTCTTAATATCTCATCTTGTCAAACGGTTCTAGTGTACCTACCTACTGCCTACGCCTCTTATTCTCGATTTGCGGAGCTCCGACATTTTTTCCCTGAAATCATTTCCATTTATTCTCCGTTCTCATTCAAGCCCGACCCAGTTTTCAACCATCGCATTAATCTGTCCGCTCACTAATAATAATACCATGTTCATAAATTATTTGTTTTAAATGTGCAATCTGTCAAACACCAGCGGGACAGTTATCACAATAACATATTAATATGTAGTACCTAACTACCACACATAATTATGGTCATTACAAAATGTCGAGTGCAAAGTATAAAGATGATCAAAGATTAAAGTAAAGATTAAAGCCTCTTACTTAATTAATAGATACTGGACTTACTTTCATGATAGGCTACCTTCTTGACCTCAGATAGGACTTCTGTTCTATCTGAGGTTAGACATGACTTGATCACTAAACATCAGGTGACCTGCACTTTTGTTTGTTGCTCATTAAGAAAATAGTCTTATATGACCAATGTTTTGTCTATGGAAACCAACTCCTAATATCTTTGTTATCTTTTCAAATTAGCCCAAAACAAAAGCTGGCTTGCTATCTCTTCGAATGTTCGCGGAAGCAGTGAAGGTGACAGTACTGTATGATAAGTACGACGTGAATAAATACCTCATGGGAGCCGGCCTCTCCGTCACCCCAGAATACAGAGGACTAGGTATCGCTGTCGAAATACTTAAATGTCGGTAAGTTTTATCCAAAGGTTAAATCATTAAAAGGTTTATGAATGTATTTACACATTAGTAATAACAATAGACGGCTTGTCTGTTGTGTTTTTCCGGAATTCTCGACTAGTTTCGGACCTATTCGAGGATTTTCAATACTTACGCTTTTTTGTGCCTTTCAACTTGTGCTTTTAAAACGGACTACTTCTGTAATGAATTGAAAATATTATTGGAATATCTAAGTAGTAATACAAGTTATATCAATTTACACTTGTAAATTTGGGTGGAGTTTATTTGGCTTTATTTAATTCTCTACATGTAGTTAATTCTCGGAATAACTAAAATTAATTCTGATATAACAAACTAATCATTATACCTAATAAATAAATGTAATCAGAGTAATATAAATTGATTATAATATAAATTATTCTGACGTAAATTTTTCGTTTCCTTTTATGAAATCTATGGAACTGAATAATAGAAAATAAAAATTGAAATATTTTTATTATACTCGTAACATACCGTTTTTTAAATGAGGAGACCGTTTTTCTCGTAACACTCAAATTTTTTATATATGAAGCTAGAATAAGAATTTTAAAGCTCCTTCTTGAAAGTAATTCTAAAATACAACAACATGATGAAGTTTGACAAAGATAATGGGCTTAAGATAGAAAGATGAAGTCTACAGTGAACTACGATTATTATATTATTATCCTCGTAAATAAATAATGCTTCATATTCAATGACTTTATCACAACTGATTAATGAAAATGGAACCGTGACACAGGGGTAGATCATAAAATGTAAATTCGGTAGACCCACCGCTGCTCTCCTCACAGCCCGATATGAACCAAGGCAGCTCTTGTGTTTTAGTTGCGGCGTTGTGGTTGTTTAAGATAACTAGTGCAGTAGTAAATAGTTTCATCCTATTCAAAGTTGGACTTCGGTTTATTAGTTCCAGCGACGACTTAAGGCGGCCTGTACTTATTTGCTATAATTACACGAAAAAGTTTTACATAAATAAAATTTAAATAGCCTTAATTAAATTTTGATGTTTTTTTAATTTTCTTCGAATGCAGGTATTATTAATTTAACGCATTAAATAGAAAAAAATTATAAATTTCTTTCCCTACCATTCTTATTTTAGTTGTCAATCGCATAATATCACTTACAGATTGAATCTCGCTAAGGAACTGGAAGTTCCCGCGACTGGCGGGATTTTCACGAGTGCCTCAGCTCAGCGTGCCGCGGAGAAAGCCGGCTTAGAGTGCCTTTACCAGATCCCCTATAAACAATTCGGCAAATTGTGCAATATACGGTTCGATACCAGCACTGAATTCTTGAAGATATTCGGGAAGAAAATTGAAGTAGCTTAGTGCAAGCGCCAGGTGATCATAATAAATGCTATTTGTGTGTGTTTACCGATACATGTTTCATTGTCATATGAGTAATTCCTTCATACTTTATGTTAGGGATAATAAATTTGTTACTACTTTCAACTGGTTTTCTTTAAATAAAGTTGACACGAATGGCAGAAATTATCTAGCCCAACAGTTTTTTAATAACGAGTCTCATAAAGTCAATGCATCGGAAATGTAATTAAAATATTTTTTCCATGTTTTATTAAAAATTCAATTTCATTATTTTTATTTTAAATAAATTAGCATATAGGTACACTTCTTTACTCATAAATTTACGTTCCAATTTAATTGGCCAATTAAATAATTGTTTCAAAGCACGCAATTTCAATATAAATTTACGGCATCTGGTTCCGTCAAGTCTTGATTCCGTTTGATGCAAATTCAAAGGGTAAGATGTCTGTGTTTAACTGTCTGAAGTAGTTTCTAGCTTTACGGCTACGAGATTGCCGCAAGGAATGACAAATTGTCCCTCAGTTTAACAGCAGACGGCCCGTACTACGGATCTGAGGTTGATCCTGCATGAATTACTCGGATATAGTTACGTAGAGAGCTAAATGATCAAGCGCTTTGTCCAAATTATTCACTGACAGAACTATCTATTTACACAATAATATGGTTAAGTACTAAGATGTGATAAAATATAGCTCCGTACCTTAAATTCTTTTATTATTTTAATTACATTTATACCTGTAAGTTTTTTCATAATAGATAGAGCTATTTTAAATTTGGGTCCTATCAACCCTCTAGCGACCTACTAGCAGCTACCTATTGATGTAACGAATAAGTCTGCACGGATTAAGCACATCAATTAATAAGATGTATCCTTATTAACGTTCTCCTTTTATAACATTGTAAAAGTATGCATTGCCCCTAAATTAACTAAGTTTTATCTATACGTATAAATAGATCAAACTTTTATTTACATTTTTTTATTATTTACTTTTATTTATCAAACTTTTATTTACATTAAAATAAATTTTTACTTATAGCCTTCGCTGTGTTGTCTCCTCCGTCATACGACTTAGTATTTAAGCCGACATTACTGCTTACTCTTTTTCTTTTAAAAAACACTTAAAATAAAACCTTCCCAATTAAAGGACAACTCTTGTGGAAGAGGCCGTGAGCTCAATGTTCGTGAAATTACTCCGTTATTTACATTTGGATGCAGCGGATACGGAAATTTTATATTTACTTTGTTGCTATTTCCATCCGGTTACGTGAGTTGTGTGGCGCTCATAAAAATAAAACAGGTCTCGTTTGTTATACGAGAATGATAATATTCCCTGTAATATCGCAGCTCTCAAATTATATAGCTTCTATTCTGTAAATAAATAAATAAATAACGCTTCACACTCACAGCCACACACTACGATTGCCTGTGTCGTGGGTACCATGGACACACAAAGACAATTACACAAACACCCAGACCGAGAATAGAAATCCAAATTTATCATTTTACATATTTCCTCCATCGGGTATCGATTCCGGGACCCTTCGAACGGTAGAATGGCGTTGTAACCACTACACCACGCGGGTCGTCGGCGGAAATAGTCCTATAGGTAGGTATATCTAGTAAGTATGTAAGTAAGGGACCTATTAAGCTCTAGTTGAATATAAATTATCTAACAAAACTCCAACATAATGCTTATTGGCATTGTCTTCTAGTAGACTCAGGGTGATGTTGAAATTACGCAGTAGACTTAAGCTGAACGGAAGATAAATTTAATCACGAAAAAATTTTTAATAAAACAGTTTAACAAAAGAGAACAACATAATAGTTATAAATAATAAATTTATCAATCATTTCGCCTACGCTTACAGCATAACTAAAATCACTTAAAGCTGGAACAATTGGAGATTCAAAACAAAATTGCGACTGTCATGTCAGCGCCAACAAACCAGTAAGTGATATGGAACATGTCAGGGAAATATTCCCAAATTCTAAAGCTCAATTCCATGTTCATAGCACAATTAATTGCATTAACAAAGCGATAATTCTATTTGCATACAAGCTCTATCAACGAATTTGTGATTGAGTTTACATTCCAACTAAGCTACAGTGACTATCCATTGCATATGATTCAAGTATAGGTACTCGTATATATTGGTCCCGCTTCGCCAATTCCATCGATAGAGGGTTAGCAACCAACTATATCCTAACTTAAATAACTTAAGAACAAGTTTTAAACCTCAATATCGTCGTATGCCTATACACTTTTTTATCTCTGTTTATAAAAATCAATGTGTTATGGGCTTACTCTACATCGACAATACATTACAGTATATTATAGGATCCATTACAAAGCCAATAATCCACGGGTGATGCTAACGTGCCAGTGAATACAAAATTCCATACTCAGCAACCGTATGTGTCGCACACGCTTCATACGAGATTTGATAAAATTAACGGCAGTCCTCATTTGAATATGTATGGAAAGGTAACGATACTTTATACTTACGTATTTTTCGTACCTCTCCGCGTGAAATATAATTTAACTGAGCTTTTTGAGTCACGATATTTATATGGATATGCATTCCCTGACTATATTTAATTTAACGGTATTATTTGCATACCTACTGAAAAGTCCGTTGTGGCTGTAATAACTCAATGAAAGAATTTGATACACCTATTACAAAAAAAAATTTTTTTTTAACTTGTATAACTTTATATATGTGTGTTCATGTTTTGTTCTGTTTGTACACGGGCAACCGACTGACTGATTGATAGGCGAACTAGACCATTTATCTTTCTGCGAACAACGCGACATATAATCCCTGTGGAATTACCATTCGTATTGCTTCTATACAAAACAAAAACGCTAAAGATTACATACACAAAACATGAAAATAAGTTTTGTAACAACTTTTTTCTCAAAAAACATTTGGAAAAATGTGACTACAGAACCAAAAATACGAGCGATTTACGTACGGATATTAAAAAATATATATTTTATCAAAACCGTCAGGAGCGTCATATAGTTTACGAAGATAATAATTTCGTAAGTACCGGTATAAAATTTATAATTAACGAGAGATACACTATACTCGTAAACTGCGCGAGCGTGAGCGTTTGTCCTAATTATGCGGTAACTCACTACGCTCGTGGCTTATTTAAACTGCCTTCAGCAACTAATATTATTTTCATAAGAAATTTATGTAAAAAGTTAAATCTTCCATGTTTAATAATACATACCATCTGAAGTTCAGTATCCTGGATAAAGCCTCTTATGATAGCCTGGACAAACACTTAACATCAGGTGGTATTCTAATGGCAACATGACGCAGTTTTGTGTGACATTGTATAAAAGAAAATGCTTTCTCTGTCGCTATGTATGCTTAAATCTTTAAAACTACGCAACGGATTTTGATAGCGGTTTTTTTAATGGATAGAGTGGTTGAAGAGGAAGGTTTTTATGTATAAACGTTCACAGTTTTTCTGTAGTGTACCTATTTAGTATCAGCATTGCACCCGTGCGAAGCCGGGGCGGGTCGCTAGTTACTAATAAACAAATCAGTCAGAAACCGATACAAAAGTTTAGTTAACGTTGTACGTGTGATAACTTAATGTAGATTTTACAATTTTGTGATCTGCGATCATTTATTGTATACATACTTTATAACTTTTATCTCAATAAAGTGTGGGTTGTTTGCGAAGAGGCAACTAAAATTATCGTGTTCAGCATCGACGATACCATAGAGCTACCGGGAAACTTAGGAAATTTATTTAGCATCATGCTGAAGTTTATACGCGTTATGTCTTGTTACTCACTTTGAAGTTTAATTAATTTATGATAAAATAGTACCTAGGTGCCTACACTACACTTATTAGTGTATTGTACTTGTTTTAAAATATACAAAAAAAGTGTAATATTTAAAAATTTTGTGAAAGTCTGTAGTTATTTCTATAAAAAAACCTTTATGCAAATTATTGAATTTATAAGTTTGTTGCGGAAAATTCTTAACTTAAACGACTTGCATCGCTTTATAAATCGGAGCGTCAAAATTTTTCGAACTAAATAGCTTTATGCAGTCAGACATAAAATTAAGTTTCAGCTTGAATATAAAAAAATCCAAATCAGTAAAATTCGGGTTCTTCAAGCTGTGGGTAGTTAAAAAAATTGATAGTAGGTAAATGATATTGAAATAATAAATTTCTGTTTACCGCTCATCTTCCGGCAGTTCGATGTAAAGCGGCAGCAGCGTGATGTTGCGGAGGTGCAGCGGATAGTCGCCGGCGAGATAGGTGTGGGAGACGTTCGCGAGCGAGCGATTGAAAGCGCGCACGACGGCGGCGGCCGAGGGCGGCGCAGCGATGGCCACGTAGAACGAAGCGCGCGCGTCCGCTTGCAGCACGCGTAGCTCGCGCGCCGACGTGCCGCACGCCGCCAGCACCGCGCACACGCACGCGCACGCGAACCAACCCGCGTGCATTGCACCCACCGGCCTCACCGCCGCCGCGCCGCCCGCCCCCCGCGCCGCCCTGCCATTGCCACACCATCCACCCTCACTCCCGCCCCCCTACCCCACCTACCCCCTCTCTACACATTGATCTACCAGATAATAATAATATTAGAAAGTACTTAATTAACTTCAAATATAACTAGTATCACACATCACTGACGGACAGTAGTACTACGCGAATTTATTAAGTAGGTACTCTAATACAGGTTGTTTTTCCTGGTGGCACACGGATCTGTAACAATGGAAATATAATCCATTTAGTGATTAAATTAAAAGAAATATAAAGAAAGATTAAAAAATATGCAATTACCGCATAAAACTAATCCACAGGGGAGATACAAACAGGTAGGTACAGTATACGAGATGCATCATCGTACGAATTACTTCGAGCCGGATTGCTTAGGGCCGCGCCCGCAATGTGTGCTCTGCTATTCTGTTGCTCATTTTACTGACAAAAGATACGAGTATGTATGCCAGTAATAGGTATTATTTATGTTTGTTTTTAGGTTACTATTTTTTATAACACTGTAATAAAATCATAAAATAAATATACTCTTAAAGTTACAAAACACAGAAAGACATTATACTTATTATACACGAGATATTTACATTTATCATCATAAATTTAACATGACGACTTCCTATTTCCTATATCTCTTCGTACCTAGCCTCGAGTCGCTCGCACGTGTTGGATACCTTGAATTATGCTTCTAACTAAAATTAGGTAGTACCTAAAGTTAGTTTACACAGACTAACTTCCAACAAGCACCGATTACATATCAGGTAGGTTAACTACTAGCTTAATCCAACATTATTAATCCACGTCTTGAGAAAATTTATCTCAGTATTTTGAGAATTCTGCTTCTGCATCCAAAGTTCTTGTATATTGTACAGTTTTGACTAAGGTTAGTTGCAGAATATTCACGTATCAATCGTAAGCTTTCCTGAACTCTGTAATTATTAAACCCAATCATTTCTTTTTCAGTGTTACTATAATAATGCAATACGTTTTTAACATATAAAAACAACTTACTTACTACAATTCCCATTATAAGAGAATGCTACAAAATCTTTATCTACAAACAAGCGAAACTTCCTACTAAGTAAAACTTGCCTGTGAATCGTATCAAAATCAGATAGAATCCACGACGTTTTATTGGCAGACCGCAACGGCTTTCAGAGCAAGATCCCTTTATTGGTAGCAAAGTTTTGCGGCACGAGTAACTTCACGGCGTTGTTTCTTGACTCTGGCAGTTTAACACAAATGTATGGCAAGAAAAGGCTCATTTTTTGTCTTCTATTGGACAGGAAGGGAATCAGTAGATATCCACATTTCTATCCTATTAAAATTTGCCCTTCTTATGCGTAATTTAAAATTGACTGGCAACAATCGTGTTTTACTTAACTAATATCTGTTACAAGTAGTTTAAAATAACATTATAAATTTGTATTTAATTTTCCTCTTCAAGTTCACGTCCCTCACTCTTTATTCTCAACTTAATGTTGTCTTAATGACAATAATTATGAGCGATTGTAAATAAATTTCGTGAACTGTAGCACCATCTTTGATATAGTGATATGCTATCGTTACAATTTAATTTAATGTATTACATATTTAAATTTTATCAACCTGCACTCCTTCGTCGGACTCGCCATATCATAGAATCCGTGTGGCGTAAGGTATTTAAAAATGTACCGAAAGTTTTCTCTTCATACCGACACAACAAACCGAGGCTAACCGAGATAGAAATATATATCATTATAATATATTGTGTTTTGTGATATAGCTGCTTTTGTATCAAAAGTCGTACCTAATAACCGCTTGTAAATGAAATACGCTCTTTGAAAGTCGTCAAAACATTTATATGAAAGTTCTAGCTTTGACCAGTGCGTGCCAATATTTTACTAGCTGACCGCATTCACTTCGTAAGCTTCAATCCTTATTGTGGCCGTAAAGTTTGTAGGTAAACTAAAATTTTCAGTATTTACTTATTTTCTCGTCATCCATCTTAATTACAATGGATAATTTTTGGTTGACTTCAACCCTTTTTACGTCCCACTGCTGGGCACGGGTCTCTCCCCACAACCGAGGAAGGCCTGGAGCATACTCCACCACGCTGCACCAATGCGGATGCGAATTTTAATTAATAATAAAAAATAAAAAAGTTATGGATTATATTATGATGTCATGAACTAATGTCATAATGGCATTCTCTCCCATCTTAGCCTGGATTATAGTAAGAATAATGCGAAGTATGTGCATTATCAAATCTAAACTATCGTGCTTTCTGACTGGTTTCACATATGAGTAACTATGAATATAGTATTACTGGTTTTTATTCAATTACAAATCTAAGAAATCTAAGCACTAGGTACTCATATATTCAAAATTATAATGTTTGTCGTCGGTAACAGTTTTAACCAATTATTATTTAGTGAATAAAGGAATTTTCGCAAATTACCACAGTCTTCTTTAGTGAAAATGTTCGTTAAGTGACTGAAATCACGTCAGCAAGTAATCGAAACAAATCCCCAGTCTCCAGTAGTGCGCCCAATGTTTTATTGGCTCTCCGATGGCTTTGAAAGACGCGCCTTTTATCGGCTGTAAAGCCTTGCGGCTCTACTAATTTCACGGCTTGATTTCGTACCAAAGTGAATAGTTAAAGGAAACGCTTTTACCGTTGGGACCTTTTGTTAGGTTTAGTAAGGTTTTATTCTTGACCTTTATTGCTTAAATAATGTATGAACAGGTATCATTACAGATTTAATTAAATTATAAATCCAGCATATAATTAAAAAAAGCGGAATATGCTTCAAAGATAGTGATAAAATATTGCTTTACAAAATACATTTTAGGCGGGAGAATCCGATCTAGAAGGCATCTAACCTTCCCTGCCATGTGCATACATTATATATACTTCAATTAATGAAGTCTGAAACAATTATTTATATCAATATAATTTGAGATTATAGACGGTTTTCATTTTTGCTTAAAATAATTATCTACAAAATTTTTTCAAACGACTATTTTATATAAGCAAAGATGTTATATAGATGCGTATATTTTCTTTTACGGCAAATATTTGGTTATAAAT
>DWAV01001977.1:0-12095 GCA_018231305.1 Noctuana lactifera | reverse complement strand
TTTTTCTGTAGTGTGTTTCTGTTTGTAATAGGTAACTGAAAATACGAAAAGCGTAAAAAAAAATCATTACAGAAATTATTATTTATACCATCGTTGTCTTTTGCATTAGTCAGCTATCCTTTGAGACAAGCTCTTTTTACGTTTATATCAACTTTAAAACAATTTAAAAAAAATTGTTTGCAGCTACTTTTTAAAATATATCTCATGCTTGAAGTTATTATCAATATCTTATTCTGTGAATACCTATATTCTACCACTATTCTTTATAAGGCTATTTAACGAGACAATAATCATTTGGAATACAAGAAGAGTCCGCGCTAAAAAATTATGGCTAAGCTAAACTTGCTCAAGAATTGGTTCGATCATCATAATATTATAATGTTTCCTTAAAATATTGAGTTTTTGAAATAAATTGTGATTTTTCTCGTCTTATTTTTCTAGTGCTAATTTTACGTGTGTAAGTGAATAAACATTTCATTTAAACGAGTTCGTGTACAATGCGTCTAATTTACTTACTATTAAAAAATAATGAAATTGCATTACAAAATTAAATCATCCACATAAAAAATCTGACCGAATAATAAAATCGTATGTACCTATGTATCAGTATTGATTTTTCGCTTTCCGATTTGACGTACATCACTAGACCGGCCGGCCATGTTCTTTTTCATTATCTGTGACGGCTGACAAAGACTGACTCGATCTCGATTTTTATGCGCTACTATGCAGTGTTTTACAAGGTTTTGCGAGTAATTTTTAAACAAGAAAGATGATAAATCAGGAGTTATTTGCTTTAAGTGAAGGTATTATTTATTACCGCTACATGTTTATTGTGTAGTACACTAAATGTTGTGATTAAACATAGTGGATAATGCGTGAAAAAAGTGTGAGCTTCTACAACGTGAAGTTGAAATGAAATTAATCAATATAATTTTTGTTTGGATCTACCAACGTGACTATAATTTTTAAATGTTTTATTTAACTACAGTTTTAATATCTTTATGTAGACATGTTTATTTTGTACTCAAGCTTTTTAAAAGTTAAAGTTTCGAGCAAGGTTAGGTATGGGTTTAGGTGTTATCTTTAAAATTCGATATTAGTTTTGGTTGAATAAAAATTTAATTAAGCCTCACACAAATGTCCTTTTTTGTTTATTTTATAACACTAGTACATCTGTGATAAGTACTTGCAGAACTATAAATACTGTTCACTTGCATAGTGTTCTTTCTTTCAAATATAAAAATATTGTCTCATGCAGCAACCATATTAAATATCAGTAAATTAAACATAACAAACATTTTAAGGATCAGTAAATTGATAAATATTGCATAATATTACAATATATATGTAGTATGTACTGTTGATAGCAGACATAGACAGAATACTTGGTAAAAGCTGTTGGTAAAAATTAGTGTCCACTAGGTATTTCGATACCCTCAAAATGGAGTTGAGAAATTAGATATAATTATAGTTTTACTATGTGAAACTTATTAAAATAATAACCAAAAATTGTGCTTACATTTTCTTCTGCTATTGCGGCACCGGGGGTAGTTGTTAATACAGATATCACACAGGGTGGAGTGGTAGATAGTGCTATTAAGCACTCATGTTGGGTTATGTAAACCCATATACGTATATGGAGAGGTTAGAATGCTGCTGAATTTTTCATCCAGAGTTCTTTCTTTTGTATTTGAATATAGGTTTGTATAGGACTTTATAATATATTTGTTTATGTAAGAATGTTTTTTGCAGATGAAAGTAGAGATGAAATGAACCAGGCTACAATTGGTATAGCAACATCTTTTACCTGCCGGACTATTAAAATCGGATCCTACAAATACAATCCTAAAGAAAAGGTATTAAGAGATCTTTTTAATGTTTACTTATAAAGCAGTTTAAATTATAATATATAATTATCGCAAAAGAAATAGACAAGTAGAGTCAATAGAAGGGAATGCCTTATAGTTATTGGAAGTGTGGCCGTTATAAGATGATATTGACCATATGTGATTCAATTTCAATTCACTGATTTATTATTGCGATGTGACAAAGCATAACAACTAAGCTGATTAGTAAATTTCACACATTTTGTCAATTAACTGATCTGTGGAAAATTGCCACACTTGTTTCCTTTCTAATCAAGTATAGAGTAATTTTCTGCCATAGTTTATCTTCGTGTTATGATGTTTATAATTACTAGATGTATACTTAGTATAAATTTTTTTATTTTAAGGTTTTTATGTCATCAAAGGGAGTAAAAATTATAGCACCGTCACTAAAAAATTCTTCAAAAGAAGTTGCAATTCAGATACCCTCACATGAAGTTGTCAAAATACTGATGCACACAGGAAAGTCTCTTCCTGTTATTTTCTTGTATATTACCAAAAAATGTGGAGTATCTATTAGAAAAACTATAGATATGTGTGAAGAGTCAGGTAAATATTGTAACAATTATATTATATTATTTGTATTTGCTATAAAATAATTGTTAATACTGACTTATGTTTATTTTTATGTAGGTCCATATTATGACCCCAGTTCAAAGATAGATCCTTTTAAAAGAATAACACTGTTGCCTGAAATTATATCAGAAGAAGCTAGGGTCATTTTAAAAAGCCTTTTTGACAAAGTGGTTGATGAATTGAATTGTAAAGAGGCCAATGAATTATTAGTAAGATCATGCCCTAAAGAACCTTGCAATATTCCAAAAATAATGACAAGATCTCACAATATGGCGCAGGGTGCTGGAGCTAAAAGGTATGTTAAAATATTTTTTTATATTTTATTTTCTTTTTTAAATAACGCTGCACACTCACAGTCCGCTAGTATTCCCTGTGTCGTGGGTGCCATGGACACACACAAAGACAAATACACAAACACCCTGATGGGTAACAGAAATCTAAATTTGTCATTTAAATTTCTGCCGCGCCGGGGATCGAACCCGGGACCCTTCGAATGGTGGACTGGCGTGGTAACCACTACACACTGGTTGTCGATTTGCATTAGTGCAGAAACTTTGTATTTTTTATGTGCATTAAAACAAAATGTTACGTTAACAACAGTACATAATAGATTATAATTATTAATACAATACAACTAAATTTATTATTATTTTTTTCTTTTAGCTCTAATCCTGCTGAAATAAGACAAATACTTATTTATCCTCCTGGCAAAGGTGGTATTTCAATAAATACTGAAGACTATATGTGTCTGGCGCAGGATCAATTTTTAAATGATGTTATTATAGATTTTTACCTCAAGCACCTAGTACATGACATTTTAACTCATAGCCAGAAAGAAAAGACTCATATATTCAGCACTTTTTTCTATAAAAGACTAACTACCAAAATCAACAAAAATTCGGATTCTAGTTTAACACCAGCTCAAAAAAGACATGCTAGAGTAAAAACTTGGACAAAGAATGTAAACATTTTTGATAAAGACTTTATTGTAGTTCCTATTAATGAAAACTGCCATTGGTTTGTGGCTATCATATGTTATCCAAGCCTTGATGGATGCAGAAGTATGATTGATAACAGGACTGTTACGCCACAGGAAACTAAAAAGAGGGGTATGTATTTATTCATTCTGAGAAATATTGGGGACATCATTTTCCTTGTAGGAAGAAATCAGAACTTTGTTTGTATAAGTAGTTTAAATGTTTTATAGTTATTCCAGGTTTGCTTTTTTCACTTGTTAACGACATATTTTTTACAGAATACTTGATGTCTACAGACATATACATAATTATTGTTCGTAACTTTATTATATATATTTATAACTGCTGTTTTTTTGTGTAATAAATGTTTATTTTATTCTATATTAAATATTCATAACTGTTAGACTTATAGGACTATTAACACTATGAAATTGTGCTTCTAGAAAGAAGATCGTCTATGCAAATAGGAAGTACAACAATTACGCCTCTGAATAAGCAGGAACAGCTAACTTTAAACTGTGACTCTGACAATGTTAGTGAACGAGATGAAGCTGAAGCTGAGGTATATTGCACACAATAGTATGTTACAGTTTTAAAAGTATCTACAACTTAATAACTAAAAGAATATATAAAGCATATTGAAATATTAACAGTAGAGAATTGTTATTTATAATAACCATCACAAATGCATTTTTTCTGCCTGCACAGCATTATGGACCAGTTGCTTGGACTAAACACCATGTTATTTAAATTTCAGTAAATGTGCAGTTGTTTTTAATGTAATTTAGAAATACTAACAATTTAACAATGCCTGTGCACAGTGTGAATGCATTACTTGAGTAATGACTGATATGAACTTGAAATAGTACACTATTTTATTTCTATTCTAGGAGAGTGATTTAGATATGCAGTGTGATTCCGATGAAGAAGAGGCTGACAAAAATGTTGTAGAAAAAATACCAGAACCACAGGTTATAGGAAAAACTGAACCAATTAAGCAGTAAGAAAATTTTATCCAGATATATAATTTTAAAACAGTTTGTATTGCCTTCATTGATATTTTACTGCCCAAAAGTTGATACACAGAGAATGCTTTTAGCTTTAAGTCCGCCTTTGTTCCATACCAAGTACAGTTCGTTAAATAAATAAATAAAACATTTATTTCACAATTTTGAACTTATTTTCAAATTTAACATTTCTTCATATTTTCAGACCGTGTATACTCATCTTTGATTCATTAGCGGGTGCCTCAAGATCAAGGGTTGTTGCAACCTTACGTGATTACCTAACATGTGAATATCAGACAAAGGTAATTTTAATTTTTTTCTCTATTTAATCTTTTAGTTTCTAATCTTCTAAAGTTAATTAGTATATAAAGTAAAGTATGTAAGTATGTAAAGTTAGATTGAAGGGATCCAAAAAAATTATTAATTTTTTTGATTTACATTTTGGTTTACCCAAATATTTTTATAAATCTTTAAATATATTTTTGTCATTATAGTAAGTGATTTTTTTTACAGGTTTGCAAAATTAAGATATTTAATAAGGATAATATGAAAGGCAGTTGTCCAAAGATTCCTCAGCAAAATAATTTTACAGATTGCGGTTTATACTTATTACAATATGTAGAACAATTTTTCAAGGTATTTTAATTGAATTTTATTTTATTACTCTGTAAAATTTAATTATTGTAGACAGACTGTTTTATGTATCCCACAAATATGTAAGTTGCTAAAAACTAATAAATAGCTTTAATTTTTTTGAGTCTTCAGTATCAGTACTATTTTGTAAGCGACCATATTCTGTTCGAAATATAATTGTTTTATTTTCTAAAAATCATAACAATAATCGGAAAAATATTTAAAAAAATTGTGTATTTATATCGGAATTAAAGCTAATATATATTATTATGTAATTTATAATTGCTTATCATAAATTTATTACTTTCAGGATCCTATAAAGGATTACTCGCTGCCTATAAAACAACTAGCTACTTGGTTTGATGAAATCGTAGTTACACGGAAAAGAGAAGAAATCTCAAATTTGTTAAAAATTTTAATGAACAGATACAATCCACATTCGCATTTAACCCTGCCTGACATTAAATTCCCAACATTAAATGGTAAGTATTTTATAGGTGCTTATTAAAATATTGGAAACTGATTTTAATAAACATCAAGTAATAAGGCTCTAGTCGTTAATTAAACTTCATACTTATTGTTTTATTTTTTCAGGAAAGTTAGTTGAAAATGACGAGCAACAGGAAGACAGTTGTGATGGTGAAAAAGGCAATTTACGTAAGAAAGCTGATGGGAAAGAATCTGAAGTGACCACCCTCACATTTCTAAAACAAATGCCAACTGGTGATTTGTATGTGAAGGGCAATTTTACTGACTCACCTGATTTAATGAGAAAGGCAATTAGACTTTCAAGTGATGGTGAAAATAGATCTGTGATGCAAATAAAAAAAAGTGACACTGACAATCAAATTTTGATTCCAATCAAGTTACACGCAAGTGAATTAGTGAAAGACATTCAAAACACACTAATAGTTAATAAGAACAATAAGACTTTAGGTGATAAAAAGCATGGTGTACATAATCAAAGTGTATCCAGTGTAAACTGTATTCGACAGAACATGAGTGATAGTGAAAGTAACACATTTCTTAAATCAAGAAGAATAAAACTTGATGATATAGTAACAGAATCAAGTAAAAAGTTTAAAAGGAATGAATGCTAATACTTGTCTGTCCAATTATCCTGTATGGTAAATTATTAATTTAATGAAATGTATAGTTGGTTTATGACCATGTAAATATTAGGTAATATTATTTACAACATGTATTTAATACTATCTGTTTTATAAGATATGTAAAAATTTAAATTTGTGTATTATACTAGCTTCCACAAATACAAAATGATTGTAAGTTATAGCTAATCGACTTATTTTGTTTTATTGTTTTAAGTAAAATACCTTTAGACAAGGAAATAAACAACGTGAAACATTCTAAATTTATTATTCCAAAAACAAGATCCTTTAGAAGACTGACCTTATATGAAACAGTATTATTTTGTTTACATACTTGTAATACTAGCTGATTATTATTACTTTGTAACATAACAGTCCTCATGATTGGTAGAGCAATGGCACTGTAATGTGATAAATGTGATGAAAAATTTACCTGAAGTTGTCATTATAATTATGATATACCTATTAACTTTTAGTAGAATGGCATTTGTGCTGGGGAGGTCCAGCAACTTAATGTTTGGTGTACCGTAGGCTGAGACTAAATGGTCATTGTAAATGCCAACTTTAAGGTGCCACTCAATGAGTAAATTAATTTTTCTATTATGAGAGAAACAGTATTTTTAAAAACGGATTTAGGGAATCATTACTCCGGTAAAAACTGACAAAAACAAATTTACATGTTTATGATTGATTATCGTAGTATGTATGTTTGTCTATATTCGTGGCTACTACTACTTTTTAATAACTCAAAATTGTCTATGGCAATAGCGCATATTATGTCAATGTCAAATATGTTCAAATGAAAAGGTGTACAAAAAAATGTCTGACAATGTGGCATGTGGCAGCACTGCTAGCATAGTATCATTATTCGTTACTACTTTAGAGCTATAAAATAAAAGTAACGAAAAATCTCGAGTACCTGTATGTATAACAAAATAGTAAAAAACTTGTAAGCGAGTAACGAAATTTTTTCGTAACGTTTCGTTACTAGACGGCGTTATGTTACTTAGTAATTAGAATGAATTAGTGTTCTGTGTTAGTATGTCATGTCAAATGTGTCATTGATGTCACGTCATGTCATTGATTTTGCACATGCAGTTGTGTTATATGAACGTTATGAACATAAATGATTTAAATTGATTTTATTCTTTCTCTCTGAAAATTGGTTATAAAAAATTGTTTTCATATTTACTGCGTTTATTTTAATTATTTATTTCTATTAATGTTCATTAAAATTGTCAAAATATTGACAAAAAATGTCTGATAAAGAACGCCTGCAGAGGATAAAAGTTAAGTATAAGAATAATTGCGAATGAAATAGGATACATACACAAAAACCTCTACAATTATTTAAAAATAATATTCAATCAAATTTCTGCTGGCTGTATTAGCAATGTTATGATGGTGACCATGGCGCTCAACGGGTTGATACCATGGTTTGATCTATATTTTAGTGAAAAAGATAACAGATAGGGAATATTAATCTAAATTCATCAGGTTCTCTGAATGGCAGACTAGCCTGGTAACCAGTAAATTTCCGCAGAAGGTAACAGGCAGCCAACACTATAGGTAATTAATTTTCTTATAAAAATATACTGTTTCTATTGTAATGATAATATATTTTTATTCGTTTCAGCTGGTGCATTTTTGGCATCAGTTGCAGGTATATCTGCTTTTATAGGCTTTAGTACAACATTGTCAGCTGCAAAAAAGACAGATCCAAAATACTTTAATAAAGGTATGTAGATGTCAGAATGTTTTTATTGATGTATAGTATACACAATTTAATGCTGTTTGGTAGCTATCTTATATAACATCAATAAATATGATTCCATTTTTGTATTATATAAACTATATAAGGCACCTACATCACAGAGAATCCTAGTGTAGAGCTGTGAGATTGAAGCGTTATTACTATTATTCACAGCATAATTATTTAACACATAATAAACAAAAATTTCTGAATCATAATAAATTTTTAGGTTTACATAGCAGTGTGGAATTGGCTGATGCAGGTGCAATTCTTGCCCTTCGAGCATTAGGTTGGGGAACTATATACGCAATAGCTGGGACTTCTTGCATATGCTATGGTGTATGGAAATTATCTGGAGCAAAAGATGTAAATACAGCAGTACCATTATAAGTTATTATTCAAAATTATTGGGTTATGCCTGTTGTTAATCTATCATAACAATTTCTTTTTAGCTAAAAGACTTCAGAGTGAAAATGGGACAGCTTTTGCCTGCATTACCAAAAAATAATCCACCTCAGTCAAGAACAGAGTTCACTGGAATTAATGATCTACTAACATATTTATCAGAGGATTATGGGAAAAAGCAAAAGTAGGATAGATAAGTAGGATTTTGTAAATATTTAACCAAAATTAAACAGCTTTTCTATTGATATGTTGATATTAAACAATATTGTAAATAATTTATATGTCAATACAATAGTGTTCTAGTTTAAATCTTGTTTGATTATATGCTCCTCCTTGTAAGCGGGTCCACTGTCACAACTATTTTTGCAAGTATAAACTGCTAAGATACCCCAATCTATACTATTAATTTCTAAACCAACATTAATAAAATTAAGTAATTGCGGCATGATCTGAAAATTAATAAGTAATTAGTTAAAAATTTCAATTTTCCTAATGCTAATTTATTGTATTGTAATTGTATGTGTAGATTTTTATTTTACCTGAAACTCAAACTGCCTTTCTTCATTACAATAATGACAATTTGGCACAAGTGTAAGTTCATTGCATGTATTTCCTGTGATCCACAATGGGGTGCCCCCTTTATCATATCTCAATACTTGGTCTGGATGTCTGGCTATTCTCTTGCTAAATTTATTAAATACTTTGTCTTTAGGCAATGACCTTGTGTATTGTTCCAATTCACTTTCTTCCACATCATTTAAGGTACCACTTTTCTTCTCTTGTAACAGTTTTGTTAGTTTTTCCATTTCTTCATTCGAGTCTACATGAGTAGCTTCCTCCTAAAAAAAATATAGAAACATTCAATAAATAAAATTTTTAACAATATTATGTTGAACATAGCCTTGTTACACTTATAGTTATTATTATTAAGAGTACATAGCATTTTATTTTATTGCAAAACTGTATACTAATAACCTATAATTGAAACAATGCATCACTTTAAAACACTTCCAAAGCTGTTTTAATGGACCTCATATTATTTTAGCTAGAAAACTAGTATATTCTACACTTCACTGTAGAACTGTGGCTAGTATGGGTATATTTGGAAAATCTCACATGTAAAACCTAATGGAGAAGTAAAGGTTATAACACTGACAATTTCTATAGGTATTTAGTTTTCTAAATAGGTAATTATGGAATCAAAGAGAATGTTAATGCCTTTATTTAAGTGTATCATAGTAGGATTAACAAAAAAGAGTTTATCATATATTTTGATAACTTAAACAGAGATATACTATAGTTCATGAGTAGATAATAATATACCATACCTCATCTTCTTCATCAACAATAAGTTCCCATTCTTTGAATAAAAGGGATCTTCCTCCTTCAGTTACAATAAAATTAGCAGTGTTACATGTTGCCTGTTGTCAGAAAATGTAACATTAAAACTAATAATATTCAATAATTGTTTACTAATTTACTATAAATTTAAAAAGTTAAAAAAATAATTTTCCTGCCTTACATTAGCGCAATTCTCTTTGTGGCCTTTTTGCCAATCAAGTATCTGATGCTTGCGACTACAATAATATGTTTTCTTGCATTTTGAGCAATGTGAAGGAGCTTTTGTGCCACAAACATAACATAATTTTGGAAAGTCGTCCATAGAGAATACCTGTAAATTAAAATCACAAATAATTACAAATTAAATTAAACAAACAATTCTTGCTGGTTATTTTAATGTTTTCTAAAGTAGGTTCATACCTCATTTTTGTTTTCTTCATAAGGTTCAAATGAGTAAAAATCATTACTTCTTGGCAGCTGACATCTTAAAACCACTATATTATCTGCACAGTTAGCCTTACAACAGGATTCATTCTTACATATAAAGATAAATATTGTGCGGTGAAAACATTTAGTGTTTTCTTCCAATGGAGCATATATCTGTAAAAATTATAATAAAATTAATCTGTGACTAGCTGAGTTGATATCATTGCAGGCTTTGGAGGAGAGCTCTTACATTAAAAGCCACATAATTATAAACATTAAGTAGATGTTTTAATTTTATTATTTCTGAACAGTTTAGTTCAAAATGATTTTATCTTAACACTTAATGATTGTTACTCTGCAAATCCCTACAAATAATGTACAATAATCACTCTAAAAACAATCTAAAAATGTGGTCTGTAAGAATATCAACTTTTAGTTAGAAAATTGAACTTTTCAAACATTAAATGCCTATTATCAGTACCTAATACATAAAGGTGCAAAATAAATACGTAACACTAATTACCTGGCACAAAAATATTAGTGGATCATTGCAATTCTTACAGGTTAGTTCTTTAGGAGAAGGCAAATTCTTTAAGTCTAACCATGATGGTTTTCCACCTACTTTGCTGGGGAAGAACTTTGGATGTAATAGCCAATTTTCTTTTTCTTCCAAAAAACCTATATCTACAGATTTTTTATTCATTTCGAATAAAGTTTACTCCTTGACTGAATATGTGCGTATTGCATTAGAACATTAGATTTGTATTAGTATTTAGAAATTAGAATATTTAGGTTAGATTACAACTTTCAACAAGTTTGGATTGGAGTTGACAGTTGACACTTTGACCACTTGCACAGCACAGACTACTTAGACGATGTATTATGTAAACCATAGACAGTAGAATACGATAGTACGATAATAATCATCACGATATCATTATGATCACAGACTACTTAGAATGTAATGTACTACCATATGACATTGACATATCATCGTAAACGTAAACAAAAGTGTTAATAACCTTAGAAAGTTATAGTTATATTATTTATTGGTTTGGAGGTTTCACCTACAAATTTAATAATTAGAAACATGACCAAATCTAAAGTAAATATCTCAGAATTGTTTACCAAAGCTAAAGTAAATGAGACCTATGTTAAAGTGTGTGCTCCCATGGTTAGGTACAGCAAGGTTCAGTTTAGAACGTTGATAAAGAAGTTAGTAAACATTTGTTTTATATCCTACTAATGATACTAATATTATGAATATAAACATTTAGAATGTTTTTATGTTTGTTAATCAAACAATTCTGACTGTGTAATCTGCATGATTGTAGCATTGTATCTCTCAATGGTATAAATAGGTTTTTTACTGTAGTTGTAAACACTTATGTTTCATGTGAGCCAAATTTTAATATCTACGTAATTCAAAGTACAATTTTATTACCAAATATTTTTGTTTCAGCTATGGAGTTGATTTGAGCTTCACCCCTATGATAATGGCAGATTCTTTTTGTCAGAATGAAAAAGCTCGGACAAATGAATTCAGTACATCAGTCAGTGATACACCTTTAATTGTTCAATTTGCTGCCAATAATGTTGCTGATTTTGTAGATGCTTCAAAACTTGTTTATCCATATGCAGATGGTGTGGATTTGAACTGTGGTTGTCCCCAGAGATGGGCAATGAAAGATGGTTACGGTTGCGCCTTACTGTTAAAGCCTGAACTTATTCATGATTTGGTAAAAGGTGTTCGAAGTAATCTCCCATCTGATTTTAGTATTTCAGTGAAGATTAGAATTTTAAATGATATCAGAAGTACAATAAATTTATGCCACCAATTAGAAAAATGTGGAATTGATTTTATCACAGTTCATGGCCGGACACCAGTACAAAAAAGTGGAGACAATATTGATGTTGAAGCATTACAGAAAGTGTGTGAATCAGTTAAAGTACCATTTATTGCTAATGGTGGGATAAAAACC
>DWAV01001976.1:0-12098 GCA_018231305.1 Noctuana lactifera | reverse complement strand
GAGGGCCATTTTCTCTCAACATCTGGTCAATACCAATAGGTACTCTTAGGTTTGGAAGAAAAACTAATTATTTCTGTTGTGTACCTATTTTAATTACATGTTTAAATTGACATAGATTCCAAATTTATAAAACAATCCAAAATTAGTAAGGGGCGAAAACAAAAAAAAACTTATTGAAAAATAAATTTTATATGAAATTACTTTATTGAACATGTAAAAATGTATTGACAAACGGAATGCTGTCTCATTTACAAAATAACACAAGTGTAAAATTTGAGAGACTAATCACATTGAAAAAAAAACCTACCTATTATAAACTAACTAAAAATACAACATACACATCAATTTCCTAAATTATTAAAATTGCTCAGCACAGACCAAGTCCTGTGCTGTCCACTCTTAGCTTAAAGTTTGGTTTCTTATCAGCATTGAAATTTACAATGAAGAGGTAGGTTTATTTTATTATAAGCAATATTTCATGAAATCTCTAATTTTACAAGTTTGTATAGTAAGTTAGTTACCAAATCTATTGAGCCACAATGTTAAAATACAAGTAAGAAAGTCTTATTGTTTAAAATGTAAAATATACTATGGCATTTTAGTACAAAGCACAGCTTTAACTTAAAAAGGTATGAATTCAGAAAGTTGATAAAAAATTTGAGGTACGTTTGAGGGTGAGCATCCAGAAGTCACAGCGAACTTAAACGAGGGAGGGCTAACTGTACAATTTCCCCAATGAATACATGCTAACACTTAACATTATTTTTTTTTTTTGAGGCTTAGAAATCTAGACCTTAGCCTGTGGTGAAACTTTCCAAACTCTGCAATTCACTTACAATACAATACTCCTATTACTATTCAATACTACAATAATGTAATTATGTAGTAAATAACACCTGTCAAATAATCAACAAATATTATAATACATCAAATGCAAAGTAAATTATTAAATCTTTAAATCTCTGTAATACTTGAATAATAAAAAAAAATTACAGAATATGCCATACAGACTTTGGAAAGTCAGTCCCGTTTTACTTTGAAATAAATTAAGTCCGAGTAAATTATTCAATATGAACAGAAGAGTACTTGAGCGCTCAATCGCTTTCCTCTTCCTCCTCCTCGCCTTCCTCGTCATCAGACTCTTCCTTCTTCTTCTTGGACTTCTAGAACAATTAAATTTTAAGTAACAAGTTTAAGTGTAAGTAACATGATTGGGTGAAATACAAACCTTCCACTATTTGCACCATATAGTAAATAAAGAAATATAACTCACAGCAGGTGCGGCCTTCTTTGCTTTCTTCCCCCTCTTCTGAGCCTTCTTGCCGCCGCCGCCACCACCCTCACCACCTCCTCCATTAGCATTGTAAGACTCTAGATCTTTTGTGTACTGCTCCTTAGCTTTCGCAGCTTTTTCCTCCCACACCTGCAAGGATTCCTTATTTATTGACTACAAAGAAAAATCTGATTTCTCACAAAGTTATATAATTTTCATTAAAATAAGTACTTACGCTCTTGTCTTTCATACCCCTCCATATTTCACCGCCCTTTTTAGCAATTTCAGTGACTTTCAAGCCAGGATTTTCGGATTTAATTTGCTCCCTTGCGCTGTTCAACCAAAGCATATAAGCCGACATAGGGCGCTTCGGCTTGTCCGTCATTTTAACTTTTTTCCTGAAAATAATCGATTATTTGCATAAAATAAGACAATAAAACTTATCAACAGGTTATCCGGGCCACGCTCGACTCGATCTTAGAGTGCTAACGTGCCTTAACACCTCGTTTTAGACACACTTTGGCTGCGTTTTGGCGGGAAACATATTTACGGGCTATTAGTTGAATAAATAAAACTTTCTACATTAATTCCGTTCGAAATAGATTAAAATTCATTAAAATCAAGCTTTAAATATTGTAGTATAAAGCAAAATTTGTTATCGCCCCATATAACGAGTTCACTGGCCTATGCTTGGGTCGAACGAGCCATTTTGTTTTTACGTATTGTGTAGAAAATACGCACTAACTTATGGTGACTAAATTACTAAATAATCCCAACACTAATCAGCTTTAACTTGTAGAAGAACTGTTTTACTACTTCGATGCAAAAGATCGGAGAAATTAATTATTTAAAATAGGGCGTCCTTCTCCATACCCACGCTTACGAAGGAAAGTACGGCGATGCTCATAGCCATGTTTGACTCAGAATTCCAACGTGGAATCAAAAATATTTTTATGAAATACACGCTAATTAACACCAATATGCATGATAAAACATTACACGTAAGTTAGAAAAATTATTAGACTCACCTTATTGCAAAAATTTTGAAATATTTTTTGAACTGGTACACAACCAAACTGCAGACGTAAAGAACCAGAAGAAAATGTATGGAGCTCGAAGTAATGTTCCCAGAGCAAGCTAGCTTGGGGTCGTTTCGCGTCGGCACGAAAGCGCCATCTATCTCGAACGTGATTGGCTGGCAGACTCAATAGTGCCAACCGCGTAAACCTATTGATGCATCGTGTACTACGTATATCCGTGACGTATTCTCTGTAAATTTTAATAAAAATGAACTTTATTACATGGTAATGGGATATATTTTCATATGGCGGAAATTTCTCGGTACATTTTCATCTAAAAATTATTTTGCTTTTATTTATAAGAAATAAGTATAAGAATAAAAAATTATTAATGAGGTAACACAGAATAGGCATTACAGAATATTTATGGCGTAAATTCCTTTAACATTTATTAAAGAAGTATGTCAAAAAACGACTCGGTCCTCTTTAGGTTTCCCTTACTAGACGCCGACGAAATAACCTCGCGCCTTATTTTAAATGCCGCCAACGTTTATTTCGAAAATATAAAAGCGCGGCAAACGTCAGCGTGAAAGGGACGCCAATAAAACAGCGTTTGTTTACGATTTGATATTTCAAGGCATCTTGAGAAATAGTTTTTATTCCTACAACAGTAAGGGTGTAGTGCTTACTGTTCTTGAAATAAAATACATTTCTAACATTTTTACTAAAAACAGTATGTATGTTTATGAATGAATCAGCCGTATACTCGTAGTCTCGTACGTACAAATTTTAGTACAAAACTTTTTATAGGTCACTTGGTAGTCATAAAACATAGCATACATACATACAAAACTATATAATAACCTCTTAATCCGTGAAACAACGCAAGATTTGTAGTTTTGTACATAAAAATTAGGAAATTGATCGGCAACCGTATACCTATACATTTTGCTTTTCGTGTTCGCACTTAGCTGCACTTAATGTAACAAAATAGATAGGTATGCCTACCTTACCAATACCTACCTACTAATATGACCATTGTTTGTATTTATGAACTTATGACCAAAATAGATAGGTTTTAAACAGCAAACATTATTTGCATTAAGTAACTAGGTAGGTATACATGTAGAGATTTGGTTGCTTCTTTCGTTACATCAATTCAATGCTATTATTATGATATTATTATGTAATGAATGCCAGTGTACCGAGTGTACCTAAGTGATTGTTATTCATGACTGATAATGATCTTAGAGCATTCATAGAGTATGTCCTAAAGGACGATATGTATAAAAAATTGTTAAGGTAGGCTAGGCATCTAATCTATATAGTTGTAAAAGCAAACCTCTCTTCAAGTACATGGAGCGTATAATTAAATAATGAATACAGAGTGAGTTGCAAAGTGACCATCAAGTGACCCATCTATCTGCTACGTTTATAAATTATAATAATATAATATTTAAAAAACAAAATATTTACTACCTACCCTCATTTCAGTAAGACGCACAGCCTACCTAACTCATTGCTGCATCACCTAGAGCCTAGATCTAAGTATATCATCTATATTTAAATTTACGCATTTTTACCATGTGGGCATGAACTACATAGACATGCATTCAAGTTCTACGCTTCCTACTAATAATAATAACAACTACTATTGTTACTATTCTGTTGAGAACGAGCCCTTCAAAAAAAAAGGGAGTAATTTTGGCGCCCCTTTAGCGATACAGACCTTCATATTATTACATGGGTTCTGTGAAAGCGGATTCTTCGCTAGGGTTGCCTTGCCTTGTATAATAATAATGTGCATACAACATAGATTTATTATAAACTCACGGAAGATAAATCTATGGCGTATATTATTATGATAGATTAAGTAAATTTTATAACTACATTATACCTTTGAAGACGTTATCAATCTATGTGGCGAAAGTAATATTATTACAATAATTCTTGCATTAGGATGAGGGCGCGTTTTTTTTGTACGCTTTTGTGAGCTTACTAACAAGGTGAGAGCGAACATCGGAAGGGACCACGGACCACAATGGAAGGGAATAAACAAAAGAACTTTTTTGCGAATCGAAACTTAATATTGTTATTGCGCTTTTATGACGACCAGTGTGATGTAGTTACCGAGCTGCTACACCATTAGAAGGGTCTTGGGTTCGATCCTAAAGCCGATGAACCGTTTGATTTTTTTTTGACGTTTATTAAGTGTATGTCGGCCGGCTTTTTTCTCCCGGCCTACCTTAGCCAAAAGGGCGCCTTTAGCCGATGTACCGTATTATTTGACTTTCATCCAGTGTATACGTGTACCTTACGATTCATGATGAATAAAAATTTTTGAATTTGAATTCAATAACTTATGATGAATAAAAGTAATTTTGATTTGCGTACGAACCCACTTAACAACCCGTTTGTACAAGGTACTGCACCATTGATTACATGTGCGGGTATCGTATATTTGTGTACACAAACACATAAATTTATGATGTCATCAGCACATTACAATACCTAAGCAGTTTATATTTTTAATTTTTCACCTATTAATAAATTTTGTGTTTTATTAACACTCGATGTGTTTGGTTGTTTATAGCCCATCTTACCATCTCAGAAACTGTCACCTACGGGCCCTATACACCGTTGTTCTAGGTGAGCGACGTGATACTAAATAACATAATAATTCTGAAAAATATTTACGATCAATATTTCATGCGACGGTTCGTTTTTAGGATTTGTACACAAAATTAAAGTAATTGTAGAGAAATAACTTTATTTTTATTATTTTTTATTCAAATATTAGAAATAAATTCATACATTTCAAACATTTTTAAAACCCGCAGATCAAAATACATTAAATCTGGACGACTTGTTTGGGGCGATTTTGAGAACAGTTACAATTTGCAATGTAGCAATACATAATTTTAAAGTAAGAAAACTGAACGTATACATCAAGGGCATAATTTAATGGGGGTCATCTATAGTAATAAGTATAACTAAATCTTACAATAATATAGTATATTTACAAAAGTTTAAGAAAAAATAAGACATATCCGACAGTAAGTAAATCTAAATTAACAATAAACAAAAACTGTTCTTTTAATATTCATTCATCATTCATAATATTATTCATATTCTTCAATATTTGTTTTCATATTTATTAATAAAAAAAACCAGTGAAATTGTGAACCTCCTAAGTTTTTTCCTTTTTCGTCGGCTTATTAACAGAATTAAGAGAATTTTTTTTACGGCCACTTTATTACTATCTTTATACAATTATTTTTAGTATTTCAGCTGGGATTTATTAAAAAAAGGTTTTCATAAATTTATACAAATTCACTGATGCGATAAACTGATCTACAGTTATCGAAATTTATCTCGAGATAAGTCTAGTACATATTAGTATAAAACTGACTAAGTATAAAAAGTTTTTATTTTATCAATAATCACACGTACGATACGATATATTAAGTACATACATATCTTGACAAAAACATTCTCTAGAATAATGCTGCAATTGTAATAAAAATAATAATAATTATACTGGTATAGTTATAATAATGATCAATCTTAATGAAATATTTTACATACCCTGTTGGGTTACTTTGAATTGTGCTATGGAATATTCATGAATTACCTTTCGAATGTTATACAACAGTGCTTCACAGTGAAAACTCTAATCCGATAAAGACAATATTATTGTCTGATTAATCAGAGGTATCTTTTATACACTAATGGGGCATACTCGCACCCTAGGTCATTGACAACATTGTGTGAAGCTAGCTACAGCTAATCGCTCCCGCTGCCGCTCCCGCTCTCGTCCGCAGACCCACCGTGCGATGCTTCGCCTTCTGATGACGAACTCTTAGATTTTTCCTTTTCTTTCTTAGAGTCCTTACTCTGCAAAAAACAATTTAAAATGTTATTGAGAAATAGCATGGAACCAGGATCAATGGTATAATTTTATTTTGCGATGAGTCTCGATTTGGATTTCGGCCTGATACAAAGGCCAAGCGAAAAATATTAAATTTCAAACTCCAAATCGCGCCCTGCCTAAAGTTATGGTTTTTGTAGTTTGTTTCTTAAAACAGGGGGCGGCAAACACCCTGACTGCCCCGGGCGGCGAAAACCCACGCGACACCACTGCTGTAAGGAAAATTTAAAGGTATTTTGTGTACACAAGCCAGCGTTCCAGACCAATGTTGGTTTTGATGCCCTCCATTGCCAAAAAGCATTTCAATAAATAGATTATACAAACACTTTTTTCACTGGACATAACATTCTTATCATAACGCATACTGAGTGCAGCTTTTTCGTCTTTAACGTACCTCCTTAGTAACCTTCTTCTTGTTCTTTTCATTATCAGAGTTTGAGGAGCTGTCCTCATCTTCTATAAACTCCTTGCTGGTGAACTTGCCAGGGCTGGGTCCCACCGGTGCGGAACTTTTGGGTTTCTTAGGCGCAGGTGGCTTAGTCTTCTTCTCAGCGACTTTCCGTTCCTTCTCAGCCTGTTTCTTTTTCTGCTTGAACTCGTCTGCGGCGCCACTGTCCTTGTATTTCTTCATTGCTTGGTTATATTCTTCTTTCGATTTGCTCGCCTTTTCTTCCCATTCCTGTTCAAAAAGTAATGATCGGTATTATTTGTAGTTTTAAGTGAGTAGATCAAAACGAGTGTGACAGTAAATTTCATTTTAATCTCATTGATGCGTAAAGTGTATACAATACATAATAGGGCCTCCGACCAGGTTTCACGACTGTTATCTGTCGGTAACAACCGGGACCGACGGTTTAACTCCGAAGCACGGAGTTTTGTAAGTTACTAGCATAAGTTATAAACAGACTATAATACTTACAGATTTATCTTTAAGATCCCGCCAGAGCTCGCCACCCTTCTTAGCGACCTCAGTAACTTTAACTCCAGGGTTGTCTTCAATGATCTTCTTGCGGTTCTCATTAAGCCACAGCATGAAGGCGGTGGCCGGCCTCTTCGGAGCATTGACATCCTTTTCACGTTTCTTAGTTTTCTCCTTGCGTTTACGCGGTGCTTCTGACTGAATATTAAATATTTATTTATGTATTCTTATTTCTAACACTTATATAATTTAATAATGTTAAGAAATTCAGCAGGCGTCGAGAATAAAATTTATCTTATTTCGAACTCAATGCCATCAGGACAATGTCGCCGCCATCACCGAAGGTGATTCAAGCAGCAGTACTAATCTGCATATTCAATGTATCCACCAGACATGGAGAAAGAATGACAGGAAATGGTCCTTCATTCTTTTAGTATAAACCACTACACCACACAGGCAGTCAAGTAATGCATGTGTGTACTTACAATGGTGATGGTTTTTTTCGGTTTCTTCTCCTTTTTCTTCTCTTTCTTGCTGTCACCCGACGCACCGGACGCGTCCGAGTCTTCCGAAGACGATGGGTTCGTGTCGTACCTGAAATATAGATAGATGACACTTTATTGCAAGAATACAAAAATGGTTTTATTGTTAAAACAGCACCTACGTTCAGACATCCTTCATGAAAGTAAAACGTAACGTAAGTAAAGAGTAAGGAGTTAAAGGTATAATTATACCTATGTATCATAGACTAATAAAAGGACAGAGCGACCAAGACAAGTAGGAAAATAGAACACTTATAGATTGAGTCGTAAAACGAAACGTACGAAAGAGTGAAAAAATTTGCCGCAGCGAAGAATTTCGCGGTTGGAAAATGGCGGGACGCCAGAGGCTGGCAAGATCTTGCCTTCTACCCATTTTTTCATGTTCCACTGCTGGGCATGGGTCCCTCCCCACAACCGGAGAAGGCCTGGACCTTACCAACATGTTTATAAAAAGAGTGGAAGAAGTAGCAGTTTGTTATTTAAGTGACAACCCATGTGGTGTAATCGTCACCACACCAGTCCACCATTCGAAGGGTCTCGGGTTCAATCCCCGGCAGGGCTGAAATTTAAATGATTTTTTTGAATTTAGATTTCTGTTTTCGGTCTGGGTGTTTGTGTGTGTCCATGGCAGCCACGACACGGGGAATCCTAGTGTGGGGCTGTGAGTGTGAAGCGTGAAGCGATATGCTGTACTCACTCCTCGGCAACATCGCTCTCCTTGGCCTTGTCAGGGTTGAAGTCCTCGTCGGTGCTCTCGTCCGAGTCGTCGCTGTCGCCGCTGTCGCGCTCCTTGGCCTCCGCCTTCACCCGCTCGAGGTACGCGTCCGGTTCCTTCTCCGTGTCAGAGTCTCCGAAGTCGTCGTCGTACAGGGCCTTATCCTGTTACAAACAAATTAAATGTATCATACCGCGACCCGCGTAGTGAAGTGGTTACAACGCCAGGCTACCATTCGAAGGGTCCCGGATTCGATCCCAGGCGGAGCAGAAATTTAAATGATGAATTTAGATTTCTGTTATCGGTCTCGGTGTTTGTGTATTTGTCTTTGTGTGTCCATAGCATCCAGGACACAGAGAATCCTAGCGTGGAGCTGTGAGTGTGAAGCGTTATTTATTTATTTATCAAAGAATGTTTCAAACAAGTGCTGAGATCATGAGATTTCTCCCAGTCAATATGATGCTTAAATCACAAGAATTGGATGGATTAGGATGTCGATACAAATCTATACAAATAATATAGATCTGAAGAGTTTGTTTGAACGCGTTTATCTCAGGAATTACTGGACCGATTTGAAAAATTATTTTATTGTAAGATAGTTCATGTATCGAGGAAGACTATAGGCTTTCAAGCGTTACGTTACAATTTTTAAAGAGGGTGAAACCGCGGGGCGTAGCTAGTGTACTATAAAGTATAATATATGTATAGTTAATGAAAATGATTTCATTTTAAATTACGAAAGTAAAGCATTTCTGATTTTCATTTCAAGCTATATACAATTATTTTAACAAAAAGATTGATGGAGCGCAAATTGAATATTGTCTATACAAAAGACTATGACATTTGCCTCACAGTAAAAATATGTAGTTAAACAACATATTTAATAGGTTTAGATTACTTACACTCTTGCCTGTGTTCTTTACATGGAGTTTCTTGGAGGTGATGTAATCAAAGAGCTTAGCATATTCCCCTTTTTCTATACTGCTGAAGGTATGGACACTCCCTGATTTCAGTTCAATCTCGAAATCAAACGACCTGTAATCAATAGTATGTGATACTTAATTTCTATAAGAACTAGAAATAGTATTAGAGAAAATTCATGTACACTAATATTATAAAAGCGAAAGTTTGTAAGTTTGTTACTCTTTCACATAAAAACTAATGAATGGATTTTAATGAAACTTTACAATAACATAGCTTATACATCAGAATAACATATAGGCTACAATTTATAAAGATATTGTGCGAATTGCTCGAAATACTAATACTGTGCAGACGAAGTCGCGGGCACCACCTAGTATTTTCATATGTAATCGCATATTATTATTATTAAAATTGTAAGAAAATATCCAGTACGTACAAACAATAATTTATTATAAAAGAAAAATTGTAAAAATACTATACAAATATATTTTTTTATAAATTTATCATTATGCTGATAAGTTGTTTTGGCTGCTATTGCCTTGCCTTCAACCCTTTTTATGTCCCACTGCTGGGCACGGGTCTCTCCTCACAACCAGGGAAGGTCTGGCTGCTTATACTAAATCAATATTATAAAGTATTAAAAGAACATAAAATTTGAATCTGTGAAGGTAATTCTGACAAATATATCAACGATAGATGTATAAAGATCAACTATATCAAAAGGAAGCCGTTAAAAACGAAAATAGGTACTTAGTAGATGACGCTCCGCCTCTCGCGAAGTTGACGGACGCAATCTCCTCGAAGCGTATGTGCACGGGCGGTTTGTGCACGTAGATGAAGCCCTTCTCCAGCGGGTACAGGTAGCCCGCGGCCGCCTTGTACGAGCACGCTATGGCTGGGGTTTTGTGATGCCTAAAAGAAACCATTTCCAAGTTTTTAAATGTATCTGTAGAACGAAAATAAGACAATGTTGTCATTGAGTACTTTTTACTTCATCGTCAACCCATCACTGTCCCACATCTGGGCACGGGCATGCATCTACTCTCAAATATGAGAAAGGTTTAGGCTATAGTCCATCACGGTGTGGGTTGGTGAACTTCACATAGTAAATACATAGTCCTTATAAAATGTATGAAGGTGTTACGTTTTGGCTCATTAAAACATTCTGAATCTCAATGTGATAATCTTTCATTTCATATAGTTGTGAGCAGGTATTTGCTCTTATTCTTATTGCTTAAAATTTATTCATCCAGTCATGAAATTTATGACTTTTGTAAAGTTCAACATTTAGCGAATTAGTTTTACACATAACATACCCTTTAAAGTCTCCTGGTCCTATTACTCTTCTATTAATAATAACTTTCATTATCTTGGAAAGTACTTCATAAGTGGGACCTGATAATTCTTTAGATATTTTATCTTCATATTTCTCCTTCAGCTCCTCTCTGTAAATAAATTATTTATATGATTTGCTAGCTTATTTATATGATTTATAAGCTATTTAGACCATTTTTGATAACTTTGCTTCACATTTTAGTAAGGATAAATGGTCGCACTGTTCGCCCAGTAATAAAATTGTAGACGAAATTTGATTTTACAATGTTGCTTGAGAGTTTTAAATATGAATTGTTTCATCAGTGCATGCATTAATAATCCTTAATACTTTTAAATTTTTAATTTAAAACTAATTGGGACACTAAACAGTTATAGCAGTAACTTACTCTGTAAATGGTAATTCCAAACTGGTTTCCTCTTCAATGCCAAATAAAAGGACTAAATAGTGATATCTGGTTTGACCCTGCTTGATCGGTGGATCGAGCGACACAACAAAGAACATTTGTCTTGTATCCTTATGGGGCAGTAAGAAGAGCCGAAGTACTGTCGACATAGGGATCTTGTAGTCGAAAGTTTTACCATGAAGCTGGAAGAAGGTTTGGAACACTTTGATGTCGTAGCGACCACTGAAAAAATAAAAACAAAAATTCATTGCCATTTCACTTTCAAATTATAAATAAAAGATGAATTGACTTGTGACTTCTAATTTTCTAGTAAGTAAGTTTTTGTCAAGTTAGATCATATCTTAACGAATCGACGGAACGCGACGCGAAGCCCAGCGGTCAGTCATTCTTTTGTTAGTCATATTTTGTAAGTAGTACTAGTAATATGCTTTTATGTAGCCTATACTATAATATCCAATCTCAAATAAAACTGAAGTGTTATCTTAAAAGAAATAATAAAAATATTGAATTACTACATAATTTTATCAGTTTTAAAACTACATACCGAGGTGTAAGACACTGCAACTCGCGGAAGATAGCGATCGCATCGCCAGACACGGAGATGACACTGGCCTTGTTCATAACTTGCTGGTGGAAAGCCTCCACGGCGTCCATGTCGCCGGCCAGCTCGCTTGTGGGTATGTGGAATCTCATTTCCATCAGTGAAATTGGTGTGTCATCATTCTACAACACAATATCTTTATTAAAACTTTGAGAGATTATGCACATGCACAGATTTAAAAAAAAACTAAACTTGCTATATTGAATAGAGCGCCTTCAGACAAATAAGTGACAGACACAAATACAATGCTAAATGCAAAGAAAATATCTTTGTTATTAAGGGTAATTTCAGTTCTTTCTACAATTTTTTTTGTACGCTTCCCTCTTGTAAATAGCATCAATTAGTATTATTTTTAATTCCATGACAGCCTAATTGTAGGATACAGAGTACTAAAGCTTAGCTAGCTAATATGTATTACGATAAAACTTGCACAAA
>DWAV01001975.1:0-12100 GCA_018231305.1 Noctuana lactifera | reverse complement strand
TCTATTTTCTTCAAGAGTTCCGATTCCCGCTGTTTCCAGTCTCCCTGCGAAGTTCAACTAATTAACTAAGTAATTCATGAAGTTCTATTTTTTGTGTCGTTTTTATTTAAGAAAGTGTACCTACAGCAATGGAAAGGAAGTAAAGTTGCCACTGCAGTACCAATATGGACAACTTTGTCCAATTACAAAAAACGGTATCTTTATTGTCTTCTGTGAAACGGTTGCCACTTCTTATAACCATGCCCCATACGTATTCTTAACATTAGAAATGGTACGTTACGGATTTTAAGTTTACTATCGAAAATAAAGAAAGATATATAGAATGGCGATTGTAGAAGAAATACTCGTAAAATACGTATAGAATTTGACACTCAATAAAAAAAATTTTTAGCTATTATGTAGAAAGAAAATAAAAGATTGAAAAAAGTGTTATGGCCACTGATGGTGAATCGCTACCGTCACCAATTATATAATTATAAGTTATATTTTCAAGAATCTTTTGTGCACTTACGTCGCTTCCATTTTGAACATTGTTACTGACTTCAGGTGTAGAGAGCACTTCGACGCCCCTAATTTCACCTTCATTTGTTTGTTCTGGCGCCTCACTTTGTTCTGTTTGCGGTATTGCGTTTTCTTGTTGAACTTCTTTGACTTCCTGTAATCCTTCAGTTACTACATTTACTTTAGCACCATCTTGTGTATCTGAGTTAGCCTCTGGTACTGTTTGTACTGTGTCTTTCGCTTCTTGAGTATTCTGTTCTGGCACAGATACTTCTTTTGCTAAATCTACGGCTTGTGCTTCTGGCTGAAATATAATATTATTTCGTACTATACTGAAATAAATAATATTATGATGTGTTTACTCATATAACGTTTTATGTTTCATTTGTTATATCTTAAAATATAAACATACAATGTGGAACACACTATACCAAGAAATATATTTGCTTTTCAACAACAATTTAGTAAAAGTTTAATTAAATTCAATTTGCCTATTTCTCTAATTTTATAGTGTTTCCTTTGAAGATCATCATATTTTTTATGAGCTGCTATAATAATATATTCTAAGCCCAAATCTTTTCTTACTTGACTTACAGCTGCCTCTGCTGGAGCACTAACTGGTGGAGTGTCCGCCGCTGCAGCTGGCAACTCTTCACCGCCCCCTACGCCTTGCAACTGCACTGGATCTGCCTGAAACAAGAAATGAAACATATTTTATAAACAATCATTTTTTAATTCCTTTGTGATATTTCAGACAGTTCTTCTTTATGCAACAGATTACTAGAATCAAGAAGCATTCAAGCACGTAAAATTGTCTATTTTAATCGACGCCTGAATTGAATAGGCGCGCCGCTACACATAATATGTAAGGTTCAATCTTAAATTTAATTCCAACCTCGAGTCTCGGTGCTGTCCTAAAGTATAATACTAAATCGGTAGCCGATACAATCTCAAAATTTGCGGTCTGCAAACAAGAAAAACCTTTTGACCCTAAATATCTTTTTGTTTCAACCCAACAGCCGGCGAAGGATAGGTAATGTTTATTTAATCAATGTAGATATGCCGTGAATTTTGTGATATGGTTTTATAAAGGTTCCAAGATTTTTTCTTGGTCTATTCGTCAGTCGGAATATCTGCTTTGTTTTTAAATTTTTACTTATAACGTTACTTAGATGTAGATACAGTTTTTATATCAGCAATCTATTTCATTTCAACTTCTTGCTAGCGATAACTTGTGCTGTTAATGGTTAGCTTATTCACCTCACCATTAGTCAACGTCGAACACAGTGGTTGATACCAAACAAAAAACATAATATATTGATTATCGCGAAGAACTTCAATGGATCGTTTGTAGGACAAAACGAGTCACAAATTAAGGAACAGAGAGAAAAAAAAATTATCAAATAAATCACAAGAAAAACAAATTATACTAAGAGACGAGTCTATTGTTTATTTCCTTTTATTTTATTGTTCAAACAGTTGTAGTATTTCCAATCAGTAAGGTACATTTCATAGGAAATTATAGTAAATAATGTGGATTAAAATTTTATCCATAATTGCTGAAATGGAACAAGACCTAATTCGGAAACGTGCTTATAATTTTGTTTAAAGAACCAAATAAACTTATATTTTTTTAACAAAACTATTATCTAATTTCATTATTTTCCAGATTTGCAATTAAATCTATAGACTAATTAGAGAATGCTCTTAATTTTATGTTCACCGCTTCATCACGTCTCTTTAAAATTATAACAAACAAACCCTTGTTTCAAAATTTCGTACTCTAGTCCATATTGATCTCATAACATTATGTTTAAAAAGTCGCATTCAGATCATAAATACGAAACTTTAATAATTTTCTTCGATCACAACCATAATGAATCTTCAAATTCTTCAAAACACTTTTTATAAGCTACACGTGACACGTTAGTGTTAAAATGACACTGCAAAAATCAATATTCGTTATTGCATTTAACATGCATTAAACTGGCCAGTAATTAGTTTTGAAAGGTTAATTATACCTAACATGAATTAACATCTTACCATTTGTGTATGGGTAAATAATCCGGGAATCACTAAAATGCAATTTAATATTATGAGACAATATTCAAATACTTATTTCCGGGCACAAAGCTAAGAAGCTGTAGAAGACTAACTAATACTTTACGCAGTAGGTACATCTATTTCTGGAATGCACACGCCAGAATTTAAAAATAGATAATGGTTACCGGCACGAAATACACTACGTTCCCGCCGAAATTTCGATTTTCTCTATCGAAAGAAAGTATTTTTTTTGATAACTAATTTTCATACATTATTTTACTAAAGATCAATTGAATGAGATCAATAATTGACAAATAAAAATTGATTTAAAATTTTAAACATTCCGCCAAGCTAGATCCCGGAAACCGGAAAATGCCTGTGTCTTTGCATATTGCATGCAGTATGCATTTATAATATCATGACTGCGGTAAAAGCCTGTTCTATGTCCTTTTTTTATACTACTGTCATCAGCATTTTGTTGGAAGATTAAAATGATTGTTTTATTTCATTTATTATGCATTTATTTTATTGAATTTAAAATTATGAAAGTGGCAATCAAAAATATAACATGACAAAACCATTTCATTGGAATCCATAGAGAATCTAATAAATACAAGATAGAAAAAGGAGAAGTCATAATGGCAACTGACAACGTCAAAGCTGTCAAATTGACTCTTGACAGTGACAGTTGACACCAATCAATTTATCAAGAAGAATTTACTAAGTGGAAGCGGCTATTGATTTTGTTTGGAAAAATTATTTGTGTTCTCTAAACTGTAAAGTTTTGCCGGCGGAATCTTTGGAGCAACTTCAATTTGAGTCTGGCATTAATTTAGGCGTTTCGAATTGCTAATTTTTGTTTTTACTGCCTTCTCGAGACATCGTCTCATGGAAGGCAACAGGTAAATAAATAAATAATTTGCGTTATTACTCCCTCTTATTTGTTATGACCATACGAGACCAAATAGGGAAATGAAAATGGTCGTTTGTAGACAAATGTTTTGGAATAATAAATCAATTCGCAATTTCTGGAAAAATACAGTTAACTCACATCATATTTATGCGGCAGTGCCATTAATAAAATTGTTATTGATTTCATTATTTATCATTCGATATCTACACAGTATTTATATAAATAACTACCTGTCATACAGTTAATGGAAAACAAAGATATATTAATTTAAACACTTACAATTTATTTATCCTATGTGTGATCAAATACTTTTATATTTTCATGTAGGTGCTAAGTGATGACATCAGAGAAGAACGCTCAAGTGGCGCAAGCTCGCGAGGCCTTCCAGTCGCTGTATCAGATCTCTCAGTTGCTGGGCACTGGCCTGGACACAGACGCCCTCAACATCTGCATCCGACTGTGCGAGCTAGGGGTCGACCCAGAGATCCTCGCTCATGTCATTAAAGAAATACGGAAAATGGAAGCACAGGCTTCCGTACATCGAAACATCGATACGCACCCGTAGAAGCCTCTTGCTAAGAGAAATCGCTCTGGAGGAAGTGGAGACATCTAAACCTGTCATTCTTGCTTTCTGCATTGGACCTTTAAAACACCTCATCAAGATGTACAATCCAAGGCTGTACGCTTTTCTCTTTGTCTAGAATCTCGAAAGAATCTCATTGTACAAATTGTTAATTTTTCCCATAAACCATGTAAAATTTTAGAACTATCCAAGTAGATTTAGCAAACACACAAATAAATTATCTGAATTTAGCTTGGCTTTTAATTTTAGGATGGACTATACTCATGTCCTGATAGGTATGAAAATACTGAAAACTAAAACATAATTTCTAATTAAGTCTGTGAAAAGAAAAACCTAATTTTCAACAACTTTATTACAGAGCTCCCATGATATGTAAAGTAGTAAAGAGAGAGAGAGAGACATAAGAGTTTAAACTCAAGACAGTATTAAACTGTATGTACGCTGGTGACCCTAATCATATTATATTTGAAGATAAGTAGATTTAACTAAATTTTAGTACATAATAAATAGGGCTACACAACAAATGAAATGTATCATATCCAAGTTGGTATCAAAACAACAGAGTAAACCATAAATATTTATTGAGTTTCATTATTGTTGAATGAATATCACACAAAGATCCTAAATAGTGTACAATATGTAATAAGCATGTTGCCGTGCCATATTCAGTCAAATCAAAAGATAGGGCAAATATATCTTTATTATGATTGCTGAACAACAGCCAAACATGCCCTACAGGACCACATCACAACCATATGGAAACAAATAAAAAGTTGAATGTGACCATAGACATTGTGTCATATTCATTTTCCAAAATAATATACAATATTTCTGTAATTATAAAGCCAGCTCCACAAACACATAGACTGAAGAAAACATGGAGCTGGACAACTTAACAGTATGTTACTTCACAACAATTTAAATTCAAGTGAATTTATGAGCAATCAGTACCAAACTGAAAATATCACAGATGCAAAAAATCCACTTAATAATTGGGTGGGGTAAACTAAATTTTGGTTGTCCTATAGTAACTAATGTTAGTTTCCAATGTCCCCTAGAATTATACAGTCTGAGCTACAAACAAAATTTTTGTATATAATGGAATATACATTAAGATATTATGTATAATATATAAATGACCGTCCTATACACAATTAGTCTACAAAAGTACCGATCAGGTTAATGTCGCCACTCTGCTTGTTATAAATAAAATATAACAGTGTAGATCTAGTAGAATGAATAAAATATAGCAGGATAATTAGAATTACTGTAAGTAAAAAAAATATTTAAGAATCATTTTAAAGAGATGTAACCTTGACATGTACAATTCTTGAATTTTAATTAATTTTTTATATCATTGGAAAGATTGGCTCTGGCTTTGACTCTGACCTAGCACTGAAGGGTCTTCGAATATTGGCTGTTGAGGCTTGAACTGTTCAGCTGACAACCTTGTGAACATTATACCAATGCCTTCTATGAGGGCTAGAAGAATGCCACCCACAAGAGCACTGCCTGCCATAGCTGGAACTCCTGAAATAACAAAAATTTACAAGTTTTCATTCACTATCCATATTTATTTATCAATAGATTACTGTCGTCATTGTGTATATAATGTTTATCTAATATATAAAATTCTTGTGTCAGTGTTTGTTGCCAAACTCCTCCAAAACCTCTTTAATTAATATGAGTCTACATAACATTAAATTTCATGCCTGATTTTTTGGTTCTTAATTAGAAACCACAAGACAAAACTATCTAATTGATAAATCTTTTATAAATGCATTCTGAAGTGCAATACCATTTCTTGCTGCTAAGATGCCACCCGTCAGTGCTCCACTCATAATAGAATTCCAAGGATCTTCCTTCTGTCGTAGATAGACCAAGGAACAGTCGATTGTTGAGAACATTCCGCCCCAAACTGCAAAGTTGCCAGCAACGATAGGTGACTTCTCCTTTATTGCTGCTAAACTACCAAGCTGAAAGAAAAAAATTGTCTTATGTATTTGGTATTTTCAACAACATCACATGACTGGGCTTGCCTTGTGTCCCTCACACAGGTACAACTTTATTAGATTCATCAGGAAGGTATAACTGGAGGTGCAGATTCCAGAGATACCTTTTATCATGCATGACCTCAGATAGGACTTCTCTCCTATTTGAGGTCGGACGTGTGTGACCATGGTTTGCAGTGACCACTTAACATCAGGTGGTTTGCATGCTGTTTGCTACTCATAAATGAGTACCTATGACTGTTAGTCCTACAAATAGAGAAGTAGGTTTAAATTACTGCTTTCATGTTCCATATCTTATTTGTTAGATACCATATTTATCCAAAGTAACTTACCATTTTCCTATTGAAACCAACTGGAGCATTCCTGAATCCCTTTATTGAATGAAATAAGCCTCCCCCTATTGCTCCCATTATGAAAGCGCCACCAGAATCATCCAGAATACGCCACGGACAAGGTTCTCTTGAATATTCATCCATATTTTTTACTTTTTATCCTGCAAGTACATTAGATAAGTATAACCTCAAAATTGACCTTTTGACCTGTGAGAGCCTCACTCACTTATTTTACAAATAAAATATACCTAATTGAGTACTGTATGATGATTCTGATGAGGTATTTCGTCACAAAACTGAATTTTTACACCATGATACAACCTACAACCCTTGCCAAGATATTCACACAGATAAGAAAGAGTTTTTTTTGGAGATTCTGAATCTGTCAAACTTGACACAATAGTACACATATTACGAAGATGCAGAAAATTAGATTAGAAAATATTATTATGTTGAAATAAAAATGTAATTAAAATAAAATAACAAATATGAATTGAACAGTTAATACAAAATTAAAATACCTTAATGAATACTGAAATAATTATTCAATAAACTGGTCTATTCATATAAATATTATTTATTATAATTTTATATTAATATCACTAAGAATGTGATAGAAGAAATGAGATATTATTATGATTGAAATAGTATTCAGATATAAATGAGGCTGAAAAAATCATAGGTACTTAGACTTACTTGACTGGAGAATAATGAAAATTGAAATTGATTGACATTACATTATTGACAGTTGACTTGACATTTCGATATTTTCGATTCTGTCCGAAAAAAACTTGGGTACTTATTTTTGTTTCGAAATTTTCAAATGAAGAAGAAATGAAGAGAAAAATTTAACGTTTAATGCTTGTTCAAATGTAGTAACGTATCCTTCAATTTAAATTTTTACGAAATTTGAAATTACAACAAAGCAGTATGACGATCCACAATCTATATATTTTCGATCGCTATGGCACCCTTTTGTATTACGGAGAATGGAACAGGACCAAACAATCAGGAATGTCCAGAGAAGAGGTGAGCAGTTCCTTTTTACACTAAATATCTTCATGATTTCATTACCCTTTATTCTTACCTATTGTAGGCAAGCTATAATCAAGGTAGTCAATAATTTGCCGGGAGCCAAGTGGCTTAGCTGAGGTAGGCACATTTTAACGCACTAACCAAGTCTTGTAGTTGATGAGTTTCGTGGTTAAAATCTGGTTTTTGTAATGGGTTAAATGTCAATTTTATTGTTATGGCATGCTATGGCGTAGACTTTTATTAAGGACTGCTGTTATACTTTATCATAAATCCTTTACACGCCTGGACTCTAAATTTTTTTTCCATCATGCAAGTCTCTTAACTCTTCCTAATTTCTTTAAAGATAATCAGAATATTGACTAACCCAATCGTTGCACTGTTTTCAGGAAGGCAAACTAATGTACGGCATGTTGTTCTCAATCAAGTCATTTGTAGCAAAGATATCACCACTGGATCCCAAAGATGGCTTCCTGAACTACAAGACCTCGAAGTATACTCTACATTGCTTAGAAACTCCATCTGGCTTGAAGTTTGTGATGAATACTGATAATCAAGCTCAAGGCGTCCGAGAGCTTTTGAAAAAACTGTATGCAGAGATATATGTGAAGTATGCTGTCAGGAACCCATTGTGTGGAATCGGGGAACCCATCACCAGTGATCTGTTCAAGACCAAGTTAGATTCCTTCATCAAACAGGCACCACTTAATACTGTCAGGGTGTCTTGATAGAAGATATACTAAAAATATTGTAAATAATTATAATTAGGTTTGTAAGAGCAAATAATCATAACATTCTGTGTTGAAATAAGCACTATATTATATATATATAGATTGGATGGTAACTTAACCATGATGATAACCAAGTTATGGGCCTATTTGTATTTTCTCTATGATCAAAAGTAACTATCTTTTGATGAGCAGGACATGGTATTGAAATGAGTTTATTTTTAAGCTTACAATGTCACATAGTAAATGATGAGGTGTTTGCAATACATTTGGAAATACCTAATAATACATTTTTGTTTAGCTACAATAAATAATTATAATGTCTAATAACTATTGACAATCAAAATTATATTAGAAAAATTCTAACTAGGTTTTTATTTCCTTTCACATAATATAAATTTAAAATACCTGATATTATTCTGTTTTTTTTGTGTGGAGATTATAATTTTAGCCCACGTTCGTACGAGACAGAGTACATTGTATACGAGACTAAACGCATTATTTTTGGGATAGACTGATATGACTGGTAGGTAGGTAGGCTACCTAAAAGCATCATGAAACAATAGTACGAAATATGAACTATCTAAATTAATATTTCACTGTTTTTTACATTAAATCTATGGTTTCGTAGTATTATTTACGCTTTCTGCTAAAACTAAAAGTTATTTATTTGGCCATAGACTAATTGGCATCTTGTCTATACCTTAGGTAGGTCCTTGACTTTGACGCACTTTGACATCATGGGCACAATTTGACAATGACACGACATGACTATTAACTGACTGACAACTGACAACAGTGACCACGTGACATCGAAAAAAACGACAACAAACTATTAACGGTCTTTCGGAGTTTTTCGCATATCTACCTATATATTATCGTGTTTTAAATATTATTTTGTATGTGAACGTTTATTAAAACTTCGAATAATTTGTACGTATAATGGCTATCTGTCCATTTGGATTGGACAACTACTGGGATGAGTGAAACGGATGACACGGATGTGTTGCTCCTCATACCGCCAAACTTTTTCCTGGTCTACAGTTCAGAGTCTGAGGATTCCCTGCTAGTATCCTCTAGAACTGTCGTTCACAAACCGCTTTCATGCACAGCTCAAGCCCTCGGCAAGTTGCTCAACCAGGTAAACTCGTTAGAATCTCGTTTAGAAAGTTTGGAAATAGACACGAGCAATACTGTTTCAAGTGTTGGTTCTCGAAGACGTAGGAATTGGGAGACTGACAGCCTCGATAGTCGCAGCTTGGATCGTAAGTACTCCACATTCCCGCGCCGTCGTCGTCGAAAGCTGAGTAATAGGGGCAGAAATGCAGATCTGTCTCTGACGAGCTTAGATTCAGGCATTTTAGGACACAAAAGTATTCCGACATTAAACTTAAGTAGTAACACTAAGAGTAAAGCCGAAACAATCAATGACTCGCAAAGCATGGATGGCGATATCAGCAGTATTGTCTCAACACCAAGTAAGAAGAACGATAAGCTTCTTCTCCATGAAATCGACGAGTTTTTGAACAAAGTAGAGTCCTACGAGACTCCAGATACTAAACAGAAGCCGCAGGATGCAATTAGTCCAGAAAACGTAATAAAAGCAGCTGGTGATTATTTCGCTAAAAAACTGGATTCCAAAAGTACAGAAGATGTCCGTTTACCCAGTGGTAGGACTGTGCCCAGTCACATTTTGGACAAATACATCTACTTGGTCAGAAACAAAGGTACAATGTGTCAACCAGACACACTGCCACAAAGCACTATTAGTACTACAACAGATAACACGAAAAGCGCTCCATCATCTGGTAATTATGTGAAAGATTTGAAGTCTCCTAGCATGAGAAGGCTAAACTTCTCAGAGAACAAAGATGTGAATCCTACGTCAACACCTAAACGGTACACACAACCGGCCACCAACTACACTGACTCTTTCAAACCGACTTCTAACAAAATTTATGACAGAGCGTCAAAAGTGTTGGAACATTATAAGTCTAGGAGTTGTTCACAGCCATCAATTGATACAGATTTAACATCGTCACGAAAGGAAGAATTCAAAATGCCTCAAATCAGACCGTTTGACTCTGATAAAGAGGGTCTCAAGCTCGCAGCCATGCAAATGGATACAATAGATACTGATTTGTTAAGTTTGAGTGAACTTTGGGGTGAGAGAGGAGAAAGAGATAGGACAGAGAGTCTGAAATTGGAGGAAGAAAGACTTAAAAGAGAGGTATGTTGCTTAAAGCTTTATTTTTCAACAAGAGTTCCATATAATGTTAAATTTTATTATAAAGAAATGCCAAATAAATATTATTTATTTAGGTATTTTAGTTTTCTATATATATATATTATATCTATGTATATATATATAGGTACTAAACACTATATTCACTCTTTCAACAGCACTGTGAATCAGTAATCCAGCAGTTACAAAAGAAAGTTCTAGAACAACAAGAGAAGATAGCTGTCGCCATGAAGGTTGACAGAGCAAAAGATGCAGCCATCAGTAAGCTGAAGGATGCCTGGTTGAAGCTGACAGGCAGTCTGGACCGGGCGGAGGAGAGACATAGAGCTGCCCTGGAAAAGATGGTCCATGAAGTTGATAACTTCAAAATGGTTGCTGATGATGCTCAGAAGGTAGGTACTCTCATTTTACTAAAATTCAAAAACCTATGGACCGCTTGTAGTCATCTCTACCATATTCTTGCGGCCCAAGGTTTTTTGAAAATAAATATCCTGACATATTCGAGTTTGGCTGTTATAGTATCATCATTCACCTGTCCTTTTCCCATTATTTGGGGTCGGCGCTGTATGTTTTCTTCTTCCATTCATCTCTATCATACACCATTTGGCTGTTATAGTATAAATATGTATAATGGATAGCTTGTGTGTGTGAGATGTTGGTCTAAAATTAAAATATAATAAAATTTATTATTTTAAGTTATTTAAATAAGTAATTTATAATCTAAAAACAGTACAGCTGTTTTTAAATACTTGATTCAAAGCGAATATTTGTGCTACGTCATATTATTATGCGGTGGTTAGAGGTGGTGCAGAGTGGGATTATTAAAGACCATTAAAGAAACTGAAGACAATTTGTCATTACTCACAGTGTGGGACAGCTAAGGAGCTGGATCGTAGCGTACATGAGGGTCATACTAATAATATAAAGCAGAAGAGTTTGTTTGTTTTATCGTGCTAATCTCTATAACCATTGGATCGATTTGAAGAATTCTTTTAGTGTCAGATAGTCCATTTTTTCAGGAAGGCTATAGGCTATCAAGCGTTACGTTACAATTCTTAACACAGGTGAAACCGGGGGGCACAGCTAGTAAAAGATAAGTATTTAGATGATTAAGGAGGACTAATGAAGGAAGGATGGAAGGTTCGAGGACCTGTTGCGACTCACTGGACCGATATTAACAAGAAAATGAGATTATTGATTGGAAAAATACTCCTCAGTCAGTAATTTCTACATTAATAGCGTAAAATAATAAAGATAATTATGTTTAGTGAAACAATTGTCAAAACACACGTTTTGGCGATTAAACTGGGAGCTTTACAGGCGTGCGCCGCGCAAACTGTTGCAGGTAGAACCACGAAATATTCTAATACGTAAATTAAGAAGCATAAAATAAAAATTATTTCAAATAATTATAACACGCGTTACGAAAAAAATCTACTTCAAAGTTGTTGCGCATATACTTATATTTAAGATTTATATAGTTTCCTCATGGATGCCGTTGTCAGAACTGGACCTGAATTAAAATGGGACCAAACGGGAAGCATCAGCTTTCAAATAAAAAAAAGGATCATCCAAATCCGTTCACCCAGTCGAAAGCAATGAGGTAACAAACATAAAAAAATACAGTCGAATTGAGAACCTCCATTTTTATGAAGTCGGTTTAAAAGTCCGCGATAGCATAATATCTATCTTTCTATCTTTATATCTATCT
>DWAV01001974.1:0-12106 GCA_018231305.1 Noctuana lactifera | reverse complement strand
TTCAACAATTTGGCCCTAACTAAATTAAAGAAGATACTATTTGTCATGGTCAATAAAATGTTAACGTTTTACATCTGTGTATCCTAAACTGCTGAACCGATGTCAGATCATTGCTTATAGCTCAAACATCTTTCACTAGCCATTGCCAACGGTGTTCATTTGTTTAAACTCGGTTTTGCTGAAATAAAAAGAAGACATTACGACATTCAAAAGATAGACGCAGTTCTTCTTCCAGTGAATCTCCAAGTTTATGGTTAAGTACCTACAAAAATATATATAAAAGTTTTGCTACTAAAGTCGAAGCCATCGTCAAGTTAAACACTGCGAATATACTAAGTCGTCGGTTGTAGCCACAACATCTCCAGTAGCCAGTAGCACAGTCGTGCAGCACGCCCGCATAATGCTCCCGTGTTCACCGGGAACCTATTTTTTTCTGTTCGAAGAGTGAATTTTAAATCGAACATGTCTCTATGGGAGTATCCGTTTATGCGCCTTTTTGTTGACGACCCTACTATGATTGCTTCGGATGTTTTTAGGGTAATCGTAACATTATTTTTTGAAATGCTTAAGTTTGATAACTATTTTAAGTTCAGGATGTCATAGAGCAAGAGTCCGCCCGGTGTAGTGAAATTATGTTTTCTTAGATACTAATGTTATGTTATACTATATATACTCAGTCGCCTTTTTTAAGTTTCTTCAGCCTATTAACGTGCAATAATATGTTTTAATCATACCCAGAAACAGGAAGAATGCTCGTCCTGAAGAATGCTGTAATCAGCACGTTTTGAACTTCCATTCCTGAGAGAGTAGGAAAGCAACTTTTCTTCAGTGATAGTACTCTTGCGTAGTTTGATCTAGATGTTCTAGATTTGTAAACTATATATTTAACTTACATGTGGCAATTTTAGAATTATTATATTACACCCATTTTTAATGAAGTCCAACTTCAAATCAATATTTCCTAGATGTATTTAAAAATCGCGCTGGTTTTTATTTTTGAAAAATAAACTATTATCAAAGAGGTCAAATAAGACACGATTTTCTGTTTCTTCTGTTTTAGGATACGAAGTTGAAAGAGTGTTCAGAATTCATAGAGCAAACAGTAGGGGTCGGGTATCTAGTTGCATGTAACGGTAGCCGTCTGTATAATCGTTTGATGTGGTTTCGCCTCGGAAATTGAGAGGTTGCACAGTCGTGACATCTGTGAGCTTCTTTACTGTACTTGTTTAAAAACATACACGCGACCTATTCAATTCTTATATTTTACACGTTAAAGTTGAAAATTGACTGAATCAAAAACCACTATGGTATGCAGTGACTATGTATTCTAGCTCACGTGTGTTCGTGTATTGACAGGTACATTGTTTGATTTTGCGATCCCTTCGAATATAAGCAAGCTGTATTGTTTCGACTCGGCAAGTGAGGTTGGAAGAAAGTTGCCGTGATTTATCTTTTGTTTTAGAAAGTCTGTTTGCTTTTCTGGTGTTTGAGGCATAGGTACTTAATATTGCATCGTGTGGTTTCATCGCATGTTGTGGTTCGGTTGTTTTGATATAATACCCTTACGGGTCTAGAGTAATTCTGATAGTATTTAAATGATCAATACTATATTCTGAATATGAAATTAAAATGTTTGTTGTAACAGATATTGCGCCCATTCCAGTACATGTAGCTCTTTATATCTTAAGAATCGTAAGTTTTAGCGGTTGAATAAACTGTTTAAAGTAAGTACTATGAATTATACAAACTTACCAATTGATATTTGTATTTTTTTGTTACATTTACCAATTACATACATTTAATTCATTTCCATTCTCTGTATCTTTTACACATTACGTAACCTTTTTAGTTTTATCCATTCTCATTGAAAACATATTATGCTCTTCGGAAGGTATAAAGATCAAAAGATCGTCTGCAGCTCTAAAACAATTTATTCCCACTACCGCTGGCATTGTAACGAATATTATTTATTCGCCGTTATTGCTCTCGCGTTACGGACCCGCCCGCTACCACACCTCCTCGACAATCTAGGGCTTATATTTTGCACTCCAAGATATTGAGAATTGCTTATTTTGCGCTGTTGTGTTCAATGTTGAAATCATATTATTCTTTTTGTTTTGTAAACAGTAAACATCAATAGTGCTTTAGTTTGTATATAATTTATCTTTTTATTTTATTTGAATGCATGTTAGTTTGTGTGATCATTTTAGTTTAGGTTACACAGATATTTGGTAGTGTTTTTGACAATAAATAGTATAGTAGGTAAGTACTGTTGCTGTTCTGTTGATATTTCATTGAATGTAATGTAAATGTTAGTTCCGGTGTTATTAAGCTAATATTGGAAACAAAAAATTTCATACCATAATCTTATTCGGTAGAACCTGATTCTGTCTTTCAATTAATTATAATTACAAAGTCTTAAGCTTTAGAAGTTATCGAGTTTAATCCAAATGTCGAATTATTATTGATGTTCTTAAGGTTAAAGTTAGATAATCTTCTTAGGAAGTGGTCAGGGGTGAGCTTTGAGTTTAAAGTGTTACAAATGGGGCGTACACGGATTAAGCTACTCGTATTTAGTGATCCTGAGGAGCTTAAAGGTTTTAAGGTAAATCTAAGTTCAACCAGTAAAGCACCTTTACCTTTGCAAGGAAATACAGCAAAGCTAGGCTATAGTCGGATGCGTTTTTCTGTACATAACCTTAGCTAGGTACATAATGGGAAAAATCCTGTTTATTTCTTATTTAATTCAAATCTTGAGTAAGTTTTGGAACACTATAAAATTTGACGTTACTACCATTAACTTAATATTATCTCTCTTAAAAGTGTACAATGTTTAAGCCTTAATGACTATTTGCTTTTCAGTTTTACGATTCCTATTACTCTTCCTGGTAGCAAGCTCATATACAAACCAGCTTTCGCCCACGTTTTGCGGCGTGCGCTCGCGATCGCGCGGGCGGTCCGACTGCTAATCGGTTTAAGTAATGTTCATTAATTAACGTCTCGCCCGTCGGATTACTGGTCCCTGGGCCCTGTCCACTCTCAACAACAACATTTTGTCAACCCGCATGCACACCGGACACTGCTTGCTCAACTATGAACATTAATCGTAATTACGCTGATAAAGCGCTTTCTTATTCATCGTCCTCTGCAGTCTTGTTGTATGTAAATCTGTTTATTATCTAGTTGGTATCTATCGCATCTAATATATTTATTCTATAAGCTTTATAACGGATGAGTTTTACAATCTCATTTGTTCAGTTTATCATCAGTTTGCATTTTTTACTATTCGACTGAGTTTTATTAATAGTAGGTACTAGGTTTTCAGGACACATAACTTCTATTATTTTGTATCCATTGCTAAAGAAATGATGAAATTTGTAATATTATTAGTTGCGAAGTTAATAAAGAATTTGTTAAATTTTTTGTAGGTGGTATGCTTGTAGGTGGTCTATCTACAAATTGAACATCGGATTTGCAAATCGTTTTGATAGCATCCATCTTAGGCTAAACCGAGGCTTTGTTCAGGAACAACGAAATATTACAGGGATTTCGATACTATCCAAGATTGGTAGTGATCCATCGCAGTTTTCATTTATTCGTCGACTTGAGAAGGGTTCGGAAACAATCAAACAAGATACATCCCTTGCAGAGGCCAATCAGCTTGAATAAATGGCGGCAATTTATCCACACTGGCCATTGACGAACCATCCCAAGATAATGTTTCTTAAAAATGAAATATGAAGGCTAATTTGCATAAAAAATAGCTCTAAAGAACCGTAGATCGTAGAGAATAAAAACGGTAAATAAGATAAAGTTTATGTACGAGGAATTTGAGTTATTATATGATTTTAGTGTAGGAAAAATCAATTTGGACATCTAAATATTAAGAGTATTAAAAAGAGAAGAGCAATTTATATGATCGTGTAAACACAACGTTTTTATAAAAATATATGTTTTTCAATAAGACATGCGATTACGTAGTGTTACAGATCTATTTCATGCGTCTCATCGAAATTTGGGGAATTCGGAATGTCTGCTTCAAAATAATTTTATCTCAAGCAGTTTATAAACATGAGCGTCGTTATAAAAATCTCACGTTACACGTAACAATGCGGGCGATATTTTAAACAGTTTTTGCAATATTTCTCCGCGGCCGGTCCATTTGTTACCGGCGTGCCGCGTCTACGATTTATTTACAGGCAACATTATATCGTCCCTTCAAAGTGACTAGCATCCTATTATACTCTCACACGTCTGCCATGAAAAATGGCCTTAGTTAAAGAATTTAATAAGAAATTATAAACATTTCAGTACAGTAGACAGTCATGATAAGAATTTAAGCACTAGATCGCTTTAATTGTTGTTCGGTGTTTTAAAATAGTTATAATATAAAAATAGGTTTCCTTTTAGCAAGGACACTTTGTTTTTACCTTATTTTAGTACGTTATTTTCGATAATAAATCAATTCAGGTTTTCGAGAGGATATTTGAATTAAGCACTTACTGTGTTAGTTACGTTTCGATTATTATTGTTAAAAATTTTGGACATCGTCGTTTCTATGCAAAGTTCTTCCATTAGTACGTCCGCTTGTTAATGGCCTTGCAACAACTCATTCATATTTTACGTCCGTGTACAGATTGTGTGCAATATAATTGGACATGCGTCTAGCGTGTCGCGGTAATGTGGTCATAAGTCAAGCCTTGCACAGTGGTCCGAGGATCAAGTTTTGAATATTCACACAGAAAATATTTTATTCGAGTATACATTGAAGGTATTGATAAAAGATTGATAAAATTTCGTTCTTAGCTGAACATGATCTTGTCTTAGTAAATAATCGTGAAGTTTTCAGGAATATGTTTCTTCTTTCTTGTTCAATTGATCCTTTTATAAGTATTGAATTGATTGATTTTTCTGTTAATCGGAGATTACATTTACTTTCTTCTAGTTTCTAGAATATACTTTGGATATTATTTTGATAATAGTACAAATGTAATAGGTAGGTATAATGTAGAGTGCTATTGTGAAACGTTTATTTGACTGTCTGAAAATCAATATTGAATCAGTATTTGGTTAAGTAATCATAAAATCAATCATTGCTCTAAATCCTAGAATCAAGGACATAAAGATTAGATTCTCAGACCACATTGCGGTCATGGCTCGTGTTGTCATGCCAATCGCGAGTGTGGCACTATGGAAGATAGATTGCGCTTGTTATGAGCTGGAAGCTTCTGCGAATTAGCGCCACAGTTGATTTACCACGTCAGCTCTGACATCTGCTGTGAGGGCAGGTGGATGGTTATAAATAACCATATATTATGCAACTATTGCAACATTGTATGCTGTTTGCACTTACGTATTTTTGAAGGGAATTTTTTTGTTTCTATTCATATTCAGTATCCTGCTTGTCTTGAAGGACAGTTATTCAGGTTTCATTATTATATTACTACTGCTAGTATTCTATGTTGTAGCAACCGTACTAGCTTGCTGAACACGTGTCTTTTTTTTTATCTAGTTTTATACTTTGTTGTTTATTTCATCAAAACTGCATGGGAAGTGTTTGAAAATAGGACATTTTTATGCATTGAGCTAAGTCTTGTAGTGGCAACCAGTTTCTTACATTTTACACTTCCAAACATTTTATGTGGACAACTCAAACTAAAACGTCGCGTCGTGTTTAGTGAGGATCGAAATAGGTTTTCGGGCATTGGTTAATACTGTTCTTTTATGTTGGTAGTTATGTTTTAAAATTCGTGTAGGTATGGATTGTGTCAACAGCTTAATTTATACAACTGGTATGGACATGTACAACAATAGTCGATGAGCACGGGTCTAGTAAATAGAAATAATTATAGAACTGAGTTTTTCTACGTAATCTACGTAATATTATGACGCGTTAATGCAATAATATCATCAATTGACTCAGGACCCTAATGTCATGCACGCACGCTTCATCTAGCGATGTTCACACCCACTTGTATTCGATTAGGAGCGCTCTAATGAGATTAATAACCGCAAAGTGGAGCGGACAGACCGATCTGCTCTATTAAACATTTAGATGAAAACAGACAAAATATATCCTTGCAAGTGATGATTCATTTAGGTCTGTTTTTCGGTTTAATTTAGTTCTTTTTGTTTTTATTTACATATTTTAAGGGGTGATTACAATTTGGGGTACTGAGAGATGTACTTTCTCGTAGCCTTAGTAGACTCTTAGAAATAATTACACTGGTATACCTAAATAGTTATTTGTGAAATTCTTCACTATTCAGTAGCTATTAGGATACAAAGCTGAAAGTGACCTTTTGAGTGAATTTCAAAATTCTCTGATGTGCTTTTCGACTCCTAGCTTTTAGGACTATATTTATGGACTTCGCACCTTCTTGTGTTTGATTAAGAGCGGTCTAATGAGATTAATAACCGTGATGCGAAGCAGCCATTTGACAAATGAGCGGATGTAATTTAACACGCTACCGCGTGTAAGTAGTAAAGTAAGTAGTTATATCGTGATGCTATCATTATTATTTATCATTTATATGTCTTCTTGAATTCTTCACAGTCCTCAGTGAATTGAGTGAAAGATTAAGTAGTTCTTGTAGTCATTGTTATCTGCAATCACTTTATTCTATTACTTAAACTGTAACTGTACTTTTGGTTAAAACTGTGCGTAGGTATGTGCTATCAAAACCATAGGGGCCTTATCGTATGTGTTTATTCCAGCAGACATCACGCTAGCATAGACTAGTACCTACTTACTGTCTTTTTATTTCATTCGAAAAATAAAATATATACAATTTAAAAATGTAATTCACTTAAAGAAACCTTACTTACACTTTTGGCACACCCTACGACTTATTAGGACTAATAAAAATAATGTCGCGATTATGGAAGTATAAAATTTATTAATTATTGCAGGTACTACCAACACTATCGATACTATTAAAGTATTGATACTGGTATTTTAAAAAACGGCCCACTAGTTAAGCCTCATAAATATTTACACTCTAAAACAGTCACGGAGCGCCATCGCATCTTGACAAACGATCGAGTGTAATTTCACACGAGACGAGACCGTAATAACGCCATGATCTAAACAGCCTTCATGAACATCAATCTACTGGTATTAATTATTTATTTTCAGGACTCTCCGCTTTGCATGTGAGTTTATTGTAGGTACAGCGGTAAAAAGACGATATAATGTTCTTGCTAAGAAAAATCCGGGAGTTATTTTTCTCTGATAGTTTTTTATTCTATGCCTTTTGTTTCCTTAAACTAACAAAATAAATATTAACTCTTGCTCGTATATAATATTTCTTCTATCGCTAGCTATTTGTAAGTGTACAAAGATGCGCGATTTCGTTGCCATCAAAACACCGCTGGAACGAGATGGTCAGTGGCGCGGCGGCCGATAAATCTGCCGCACTTAGCCGGCAACCGGTAAATAACTATGGGATTTCCGCGTGCGAGCGCGATGCGCCCGCGCATAAATCTGTGCCCGCATTGTGATATTGTGTTGCCATTACGCCGCTACGGGAACCTCGTACATAAATACAATGATGCGTGGACCTGCGCTAAGCTGTGTCGTCTGTTTCTGGATTTTCGCGGAGATCTATGATGTCTCTATTATGGAATGAATCATATATTATGAACGTCAGATGTTTAGGATTCTGTTATAATTAATTTTCTCTTTTTCACTAGGATTCTCTGTGTCGGGTGCCATAGACACACACAAAGATAATCTAACAAACACCGAGACCGGGAACATAAATTTAAATTCATCATTCAAACCACTGCCTCGCCGGGAATCGAACCGAGGGCCTTTTGCACTGTATAGATAAAAATATACAGATGAAGATATACCTACTACACAGTACACACACGTGTATACACCAAACTACACATACACGGGTATATGTTCATCTTGTCTGTTACTCTATACGTTCGCTTGTCGCATCTCGCAACGAGTTGTCTTGCTTCGTAAGCCGTTCCGTGATCTGTTATTTATTTAATTTACATGCATTTGAGAAGTTAGTACTTTGCTACGAATGTTATTTTATTTCGCTAGCAAAGTGCTCTGCCGGCATAGCTGTATTTTACTTGACTTAGCGTCTACTATTCATTTTAATGTTAACAGTCTGTTTGCGTTCTTATGATATATTATATTTACAAATGGTACTGATGCTAAATGTAAACATAGGGTTTCCTCAAAGATTTAGTTGAAAACTAAATTATTATTTCGTCTGTCAAATGACATTCAAGATTTGAAATTAGTACATATTTTTAAATGTTACGACTTAACAATATAAACTTCACTCGAACAAAGTATACGGAATCGTCTGAAACATGTCATAATCCCTATAGCAAAACGTTCTTCAGATAAGATTTAGTTTGCGCCTATTTCGATTCACGAGACTTGGTACAAGATGATCGATAATAATGGTAATTTCGTCTCCGACCAACACCCGACGATGCAAGCCCTATTAGGATGCGCTAAAGGTCGCTGTGATGACAGAATGGGATTGCCCACTTTATTATATATGTCTGTGGAAAAGGTGAAACACGTATTCGTATAAATTATAGTGAATACCGATAAGACAGAAAATCCTAGATAGGCACGAACTATAGAGGAGAACGTAAAGAGAGCAAAAACTTATTCTTAATCATTTTGTAGTCAACTTGTTCTGCGTTAAGCACCTTTGGGATAAACAAACAAATATCAAAAGGCAAACTCAACAATATGACTGTAACGAGACATTTTGAGGTTCTCGCGTTGATACTTCCACGGATAAGATTGGAGCTCGCGCCTATTCCGAGTTACGGGCCTCAGCGCGAGATGATCGATAATAATGGTAATTTCGCGGCCGACACGTGTAGCGTCTGCGATCTCGATCGCACGCCCGCCCTATTAGGACTTACTAAGGCAACCATGGGGACAGAACTGGCTACAGGCTTTGTTTTTGTTCATGCCATCGATAACCTCACCTAAAGGTTTGAGTCGCGTCATCTCAGATAATTGCTTAAGGATGTTAAGATTAGTATGCAAACCTGCATTCCAATTAAACAGACCAAGTGCTAGATAGAATCATTTATGTTTATATTGAAGTTTAAATGAATTATAGAGACTAAAGCGATATATGAAATGTGCAATATTTTAGTTTCTGGATATAGATTTATGTGACGGAGCCAGACGTATCGAGAATAGGGGTGTAGCTAGACTCTAAATAATATTTTTTATTTGGTTGAAATTCTGACATTAACGTGATGTCCTCTATTTAAATACTGTGATATCGTACTCAATATATTTTCATTATATTTTGTAAGTATTAACAAATGTACTGCGTGTTTTGTCTACGTCCCTGTTTATCCGACCACTTGGATCATGGCCTACCTAAACATTCCGGCGGACGCGAACCCACAAATTTCCATTTAATGTTATGAGTCGAGACTCAAGACCGAGCCTCATAGATATCTTTCAACTACAGCCAGCACTTATGGGACTCGTTTAGTGCACGGAAAATTGAATTGTAATTGCGGTACACGAGACATGCTTAAGCGTCCATTCTTTCGTGATCGTACGTTGAGGCAAGCAAAGTAATGTTCAAAAGCTTCTTAACGAGAATAAAGAATCAAATTGACGACTGTCAGTTGTTTTGTAATGCGAGTTCAAGTCAAGTTGGTTTCGTTCTAAATAAAATAGTTTTATTGACTGTTATAACAGTTTTAACTACTTAATTTAAAAGAAAAAATCAAATTTACTTGTTCGGTAATATTAAATACTTTTGCTTATTTGCATTTTTTTAACTGCCAGGTAATTATTCAACTGTAAACTGCTCTAGTGGACCTAAAGTAGCCAAGTCGCTTTAGTCGTTTATCAATATGAGTGAATGATTTGTGGTTAACTCTCAAAACGCTTGATTTGATAACATTTTTGCCGTGGGATTGAGTGTTTTAGTTAAATCGAATTAACGAAAACCTTTTGGCGACCGCTAGTACCTACCTAATACTGATTTATACTACATCACGTATGCTCTGCTAAACTAAACTTCTAAGTATACTACTAAATTATCGCGACTGTGGTCATCGTACATCTTGATCGGCGCTCGGGGCAATTATTGCATATTAACTTGACCGAACTCGAATTATGTTCGCGATTTATATTTTTATTAAATCACCGCACCGGTGTAAGTTGCAAGGCGGCAGGTACCTACTCGTATATCGATTCTTGTGATTAATGCAGTATATTTGTGGCACCACTCGGCTCGTTCAGAACGAATTATTGAGACCGCTTTGTTACATTGTCTGTGTTGCTAATTTTATTTAGTGACCGTGAAATTGGATGGTATTTATGTTTTGTTCCTACAGAGATACCTATTTCGCTTCTCAATAACATTATTTTCCCAGCTTCAAGTGTTATTGTGTTTAGGCGATGTTTGTGGGAAGTCATTCGCTAGTGTCATCGCAATAAAATAGTGACATCGCTTGTACAATAACGAGGTTTCGCTTTTATCCTTATCTGGAAATATACTCTATCTTACGTAGGTATATTTACGGTTACGAAATATTCGATTCTATCGCTGGTTTCAGTGTTATCTATACAATTTGAATATGAAAAGGATCGTTGGTAACAATACTTACAATTGATACGAATATATCTTCGTCGCATTATGTTGTTAAGATAAAGATCGCGGAGGGAAGAATTTAAATAAGAATAAAATACATTATATCTACGAGCAATACATTTACATAAAATACTTATTTTGATCAATCAAATAGAGAAGTTAAAGACAAAATTTTTTATTCATCATAAGGTAAACGTACACCTATACACTGGATGAACGTGAAATAATACGGTACCTACATAGGATTTAGGCGCCCTTTTGGCTAAGGTAGGCCGAGAGAGAAAAGCCGGCGGAAAAAAACTCTCGGCACTACTTTAAAATCAAGAGTAGGAGAGAGTGGTGTTCTGAGTTTAACTGTAGGAATATTAAAGTTACCGAGGATAACTTAAATATGGTTATAGGTTAGATACATATAGTTGCAGGTCCAGGTGGTAGATATCGGTTGAACTTACGGCCATGTACTATGGTACACCTAGCGTTGAAGCGTAGAAGTTGAAGTTTAATGATTTAGGTTTTAGAAAATGAGTACAAACAGGTTATACTTTCAATTTCGTAGTTATTAGTATGTCGTAATTTGAATGTACCTACCTACTTGTACTGGCGGAGAATTGTGAGAAAGAAAGGTAGTTTTTTTTTATAATATGAAGTAGCAGACGAGCATGCAGGCCACCTGGCGTTATGTGGTCGCTGCGGCCCATGGACATCTACATCCAACCTTAAGCAGGCTCGTGTCCTGTCTGAGGTCGCATGTAGTTGCACTGCTACCCCGGAGGCTGTTGGTCGCCTCATGTAAGTGTGGCCGGTAAACAACCTTCGATATCTAAAATGTCGATCTCTATCTAAAAGACTTCCGGTGCTCTTCGTGATAGTATCTCTCCTAAGGTGTAGGTATGTATCTAACTTATCCGAACAGGAAATTGAAAACCCGTTGTTGCAAACATATCGTACAAGTTTAAAATAGAAACGTAGAAACATTAGCAGTAAAGTCGCACATTTGCTTACTTTACAGCTGGTTTTACGCGCTCGTCCTCGAGGCGAAAGTTCTCCGTTTTAACATTTTGTTCATTAGTAATCTTATTAGTTACTCGTAGTTTGGATGTACTTGTTATGTAGTAATCTGCTTTCATACTTATTGTCATGGTGTCGTTTATTAGTTGATAACTTATTAATAACTAAAAATTTCCAGTTCGCAATTCCAGATGCGCTTTTTTACTTTGGAAGGCAGATAAGTTGAGCCTTTATAGAATAGAATTGAGCATTTGGAGTGGATTAGTGGAGTTTGATAATAGGTAGGTCTCCCTTATTTGAGAAAGGATACCTAATGCTCAACGATGCAACATAACGCACCCTCGGTGGGACAAGGGCGCAACTGCATGTTTTACAATTTTTCACTACAAGGATTTTACGTTTTTTACTGAACATTATTAGGTTATTTACCTATTTTGATCTATGAAATGTAACTTTTTTGTCGTTAAGTAGGTAGTTTAGAC
>DWAV01001973.1:0-12109 GCA_018231305.1 Noctuana lactifera | reverse complement strand
TTCAAGAGTACCAATTGACGTAAAACCGAATCAAATTCGATTGATTTGGAACTCGAACGAGTCGGGAGTAAGCCGGCTGGTCTCCGGCCCTATTGACAACACCCGACAAGGGTTTGTCACTAACCCGTATCTCCAACCAATTCGCATTGACAGCGTGGTGGACACCAGTGTTCAGCAGTGGGAAGTAAAAGAAAAAGTTTGAAGGCAAATGACGGACTAATAGCCCGTCATAAGCCTTCTATAATAGTCTATATGTCTATAAATGGTAAAGTACTTTTCAGTTTTTCGACAAAGGGTTTCAAATATGAACCCATCATTGTTGTAAAATACCAGAGTGGGGGCCCGTAAGTAAAGAAGTTAACCTTTGTACTTAAAGATAACTCTTAAGATATGATAAGATATAGGTAATTAAATAATTTTATCAACACATCATTCAAATTATCTATCTTCTTCTATCCTATAGGTACTATAATAAAACTGTATAAATATTTTTTCTGTACATTAAATATTTTTTCGAAATTTCTACTGGGTTTAGTAATGATATAGAAGTCAAAAACATAATTATTTTTTAAAACTGTTGTCTGTCTCTCTGTCTGTGGAGCCCGTTTGGAGTGAACCCGTTTTTTTATTTTCACCCGATTCGCTTGAAACTTACGAAATATCTTTCACAAACATGGGCTTCTCTTTGGTGTAATTTTTATTAATGTACCTACACCTGTTTTATATTACTAACTAATTGAATACCACATAGACGAAACCGTGGCCGAGTGTTTAATGATAAAGACGCTAGTTTATGTTTATCTACTTACTAGAAATCGTATTTAGCGATTACAATGAAAATCATGTTTACTACATAGTAATAAAATTCAATCTTCACTATAATATTTTTAGTGATTTTTTAAGGCCTTGCCTATGAGGTAGTCGATTGCTTTGACAGAAGTTGACTATGGCCCATTAATACCTACACATACTTGCTACCTGAAATCATCACAATGTACATATACATTGGCCATCGGAACGGACTTTGAAATCACAGTTCACTTCAAATATAGATTATACTTGTCGGTAGGTAGCCTCAGTTGTACCACTAAAATTACATTGTATCACTAAAATTACCTTCTAAATATTAACATGTTTGTATAACATTGTTTTACATTTTAAAATGCATTTGAACATTATAAGTAGTACTTATCACAAACGTCTCTCTAGGGGTCACGTGGATTAGTGACGCTGAACGACAAACCTGGATTTGTCATTTTGGCGGAGGACCCTTAAGGATCCTGGCCCACCTTGGAATAAACCTCTAACTATTCCAATCCAATAGCGTGCTATACCTTCTGTCAGCGTGGCATTCTCAGCCGAATTTATTTATTACCTATTATCTAATCTGCGGACGAACTATAGAACGCGGCAGGAAATACACCGTAGGCTGCGTAGGTAATGTAGTTATATCTAAACATCAACTTTACTATGTATCTACTTATTTAACTTCTTTGGAATGAAAAATAAATTTATTCGCCACCTAACAGATAGCTGTACTTGATGCAAGAAGCAAGTCTGTCTTCAAAGATAAAAAATTATCAACAATATTCCACTTTAGACTTTGTCCAGTACTTTTAGACTTTAGACACGAGGCGAAGAAACCGCGATTTATAATTTCCCGATCTTAGATACGATTAGGTTTGCTTCTGATAGGGTTAAGACAGCATAAGTATGTTAACTCATTTAAAAAATGCCTACGTCACGCATTAAGTTTTATATTGATTATATTAATATATAAATTATGAATCTACTTATAAGCAAATCTCGAGTAATATTGTAAATAAAATATTGCACACCTTGTGAGACAGAACTTATATTATGGGATCTAAATTTTCAAAGTCACCTAAATAAACTGGGTGTTCTTGTAAATAAATAATTAAATTACCATATTTCAAATTTTAGTACTGGTATTGGTAGTAGGTGTATTTTGATAAAATACGTATCTACGGGTTATAATAGGTTGTAAAAATAAAAGACAAATGAGCATTACATCAAACGTATTTATTAAATTCAAAAGTAGACATTCTATAAATTGTATAGATAGAGTCCTAAAAGTCATAATTTTGATCAAAAGCTGCATTAATTTGCGGTCCAAACATTAAATTTCAGTTCATTTCATTCTACTCTTATTTTAAGAAAAGATACATTAATAGATTAACAAATGTCTACTAATTACGTGTACATCTACTACGTTTTACAAATAAGTGTTTCGTATTAGACATGGAACGTATGTGGACGAAGAGTCGATCCATACAACACAAGAAGAAATCAAATAAATAAATAGATTTGTGGCATCCGTAAGTAATAAACGGAAGCGCGCATTATGTCCGCTGCAGCGCTGCTGGTGTGGATCGTAAGCGATCTCTGCTAAGCAACCTCGGTTGCGGTCGGTACTCGGATGGATGACCGTTGGTAGTAAATTTCATGCGCGATCCCGTGCTTCGGAGGGCACGTTAAGCCATCGGTCGCGGCTGTTATCGATATATAGGTTGTCCCCGCTTGTGCGGAGAGACCCGTGCCCATCAGTGGGTCATAAAAAGGATTGAAGGAAAGTACAGAATATCGTGTTTGGTGAAAAAGCTATTAGAAATATACAATAAGTTTTCCCACATACTACCACCATTTAACACTACAGAAAACAATAACTGCTATGCAGGATATAATAAAGGACTAATCTATGAAGGTGTGAAACAAAGAGCATACAATGGTCTTATCTCTTTGGTACCGAACACTTTGACAGTACCTAAATACATTTTGTAAACAGTATAAATGGTAGCAAGAATAGCATACTAAACTTTAATAAAGTAGAGTAGACGAAATTTTAATTGATAAATCTATATTATATGCCAGGGTGTGCGGTATACATGACCGAGTTTACAACTGACAGTTGACACACACATGTAATAATGTAAGTTTTTTATATGTTCATGTTTTTATATTTATTTTATTTATGTAGTTTATTTAACTCTCGCGGGCTTTCGCCGTCGGTCTCTTGGCCATCCCTGCTATAGCGTTATACACGTACATAAATACTATAAATAGCATAGACTCTATCTTCTATATTATAAACTAGGTAATCGAGCCAATTTAAATTTCGTCTTCTCTACCTAATTTGAGACGAGAATATTCTTCCAAATATCGAACAAGAACAATTCATTTCAAGAGTTGATTATACATTCAATCGTATTAGGTATTTGTAACTTACTGTGTGAATAACACTTTCTACAACATTCAATAACCATAAAATTTTCCTAATATTAATCTTAGTAACATAGAATGAGCCATATTATTTTAGGAATGTGATTTAAATGTAATTTTATACGTGTGTGCAATTACTTAAAATAATTATATTATTGTGTGACAATTTTTATGTGTTATTTTAAATCCTTGCGTGGACATCACAAAAATTGTCCAACTTTCGATCACGCATCAGAAACATTCGGTTGAAGGCGTCGAACTGTCGACAGCACAGCTTTCCCGTATTGGACAATTCATGTGTACCCAATAATATCTAGGTAACTACGTTCAAACCAGAAATTGAGTGTTTAAAAATTGTTCGTGATGTGGGTTACTCTACACAATACCGGCAGAAAATATAGTTGCCTGTATTACTAACACCGATTAGATTATTATAAACATTAAAGGTACAAAGTCCAAAGATCAAATTTAATATGAGTATCATGTCCATTAAACGTGCGCATTTGGTCATTGGTAAAATCGTTTTGGTTTCGAGCCTTTGAATCGAAGTTTCGCATATTTACTTGCTCGCAAAGTCAGCTATATTACGATACATATATAGTTATACTACGATAACAGATTAAGTATACCTACACACACACACACACATATATATATATATATATATATATATATATATGGATATATATATTAAATTAACAAAATAATACAATATGTTGCGAGCTACGAGTTGTATACAGTTACGATTAAGTAGGTATATTCTTGGCACATTTTTTATACCTTTAGTGAAAAAGTCCCTTTAAGTAAGATCTTCTCTGAGAAGATGTGCCTGCGAATTCAAAGACTTTAGAGTACGCTCAATAAAACCCTTAATAAGGATCTATTCAGCGTCTCCGCAAAAAAAAATTAACTCGATGGATCCGATCCATTACTGTGCCCTATAAAAGAAAGGTCTGACACGCCCTATATTTACTGTTACACAATCCTTACACGTGGTACCTTTACCCTGTTCTTTGATAATACATCAATCTTCTTAATCATACCTACACCGCGTTTTTATACATAGCCAAAATTGTTGGCAAATATATATTAATTAATACATACATATTATAGGTATAAGGAACTATTCGTACTGGGACCAATTAGTCCGTTACGAATATTTATATCAAGATCAAGATACGCAACGAAAGTTCCTAACCTACTATAATAGCAATTTACATATTCTACAGATATATTATTATTTAATATTTAAACTATAAACAGAGTTCTAAAGCAACACTGTTATGATATTAGCATGATAAAATACAGTACCTAAAATTCGTCACAATAATAAATATACATTAATATTGATTTTGATAGTATTTTTAATAAAATATAATTAAGAATACAAAGCTAACACAAGCATACTACCTCAAACTGACCGTTTCACAACTTGATACAATGATTTTGTAAATTACGCAGTGAATTATCCTAAACAAAACACCAAGAAATAACTAAGGGAATTGGGGTCAAACCTATTACGTTACTTGAAGGTTAAATTACCGGCTATCAATACAAAGCGAATCGTAAATAAGTTGTAAAAGTAAAAGAAAAGTTTTCGCGAACAGGAAAACCTGTTTAAACCGTGCGACTTTCCTTTTCTTTCATCAAAATCTACTTTTGATGTTTCTGAATAAAATAACGGAAACACAACAGTGAATACAGTTCCTGATTAAAAGATTTAAATAATCATAAAAATTGGCCTGTTTCTAGAATTTGGTGACACGCGTCGTAATTTGGCGACATGTTGGAATGGGTGGACTTTGCGAAAGTTCTTACATTCAACGCGATAACTATCGAAGTTTCATAATTAGGACCCTCCTTCTTTTTGACGAGTTCGCTGAAAGCAGTTATTATTCCCATCAGTGAACACAAATTACTCGTGGGATTCGTTAAATAAAGCGTGTTGATACTGTTTACTTATCTACGCGATTAAATCGCTGAAAATATTTGATGTAGGGGCTAACTAACCAAAATTGTCATAAAATCCGACCATCGGAAGTTTTAGAAAACAAAAACGACAATTACTTTCAAGAAAGGTCATAAGGTTTCCAGATTGGTTATATTGGTTGGTTGGATTGGTACTTACTATTATTTACCTAAATAATTTTTTTTATTCACACATGTTACCGGTAGTTTTATTATCAATATTATTCTATAGCCTAAAGGTTAAATTTTGATTTTAAATTTCCTTCTCGTCGACATTAAGTGTCTTCGGATGCAATCGAGGCGTGGACTGGACATGTAACTTTTTGTTGTGTGGGTAAATTTTATTTATTATTTTATTTATCAGATATCTGTCTATGTCTACACACAGAAGCTAACACAGCTTTAGTAAATGACGGTCAAAACTCTACCATTAGGCGACCACTAGTACACAACAATAAAACATAAATAATAAAAGAGAATATACCAATAACTTTGACCGAAATGAATAATAGACGTGAATGCTTCATAATATCGTTGGCGAATATAATTTTGTTGTCTTTCCCTGTCATTACGTAGCGGAGCACCGGTTGATATTATTTCAAATTCTCCCTCGCCCTTCGTAATAACTCAAGAATGATATAAGGAGGTAGCTTAGATTCTTGGCAAAATAATTTGTTCTATTTTAGGTTCGGTAATAGGTGTTTTATCATAATTCAGAATTATATTTAGCTTAGGTTTTATTTGAAAAATAACGCAATTTATTTTAGTTATACACATATTCTACATATTTATATGAACCTAACCATCTAACCACTTCATCGTACTAATAAATAAAATGGTCTCAAAATAATGTAGTTATTGCGCAGCGCCTATAGACATAAATAACCCAATAATTAACTGCACAGGTTCGCTACCATTATCCCTTATTGTCATGTACTCGTATGTCCTGTCTTAATTCGTTCTTGATAGTAAAAGAGTTTCTAGTTTTCTCATTTAGTCTGATGTACAGATACATATCAGGGTGAAATAAATAAATTTTACCAACTCTCTTGAAAATACTACTACGAAGTGTCGTAGTGCAATGCTTTGTTGACGTAGTAGCAAACAAAGTGTTACATTGTGTAAATACGTTATGTTGCCAATTACTACTACCTTGCTAGTAATTTATACGTGCAAAGGACATTTGTTATTGATTATCTCACGATGGAACTTCTGACGCCTTTTTTGCCAATTACTTCTATGGGGCTAGTTTATGAGTAATGTTGTTGCATCTACATCGTGTTAGCTTAGCGCAGACATCAATCACACGGCGTCGACCTCCCGATCCATCTAATACGATCGATTACAACAATCTAATTAAGAGGTACTGTGGTTGATGGCAGACATTAATGGGCTATACACACCATGACTGAAAGCCAGGCAAGTTACTAATTGAATTGCTTGTCTGTCAATTGCCATGCCACCGTAGTTCCGGCGCTATTAGTGATTGTATGTAATTTGTGCTCACCGAGACGGAGATAGATAATAGCAGATTAAAAATTATTTTTACACTACAAATTTATGTTTCACTGTTCAATTACCTGAATACAGTGTGGTGTTAAGTTAATTTGCTAGGTATTTTATCTTCCGAGTAATTCTTTGTCAACTTGAGGATAGTATACGTGTGATTGCATGACAAAACAACAAAGGAGGTGATTAATATAAAATATAATGACTTGTTTCAGTTAATGTCGCCTTAGATTTGTTCTTTGCTCGAATACCTATGATAGAACTCTGCAAGGTCTTTTGATTTGTTCCTTTAATTAAAAATTCCTCTTTAAGATCAAGCAACGTATTAATATTTACGTATTTTACGAACAGAAATGATTATTATAAGTAGGTACAATAATTTTTTTTGTAATTTTTGCACACAATTAATTTGTCTTCCTCCAAAATTCTCAGTAGCTTTAGTATAAATAACTAAGATTTTGCTGAAATCAAATTTAAGTTTCCATTCGTACTGACTAATGGATTGAAATCTTTAACAAAATGATTAGTTTGGCAACACTACATGGAACAACAAGCAGCTAACTAGGTTAATGTGTAAGCATACACTTTTAATGTTCATGTTTTGCGATTACACTTATATCGTAATTAATGATTAACCTTGAAAAGGTGTGTGAAAGCTCATAATATTTCAAATATTATATCATTATATACCCTGGAGATAAAAATGCAAAATATAATAGGTAAAGTTACATACGAAATACGAATACATACTCGTATTAGAAAAATATGATAATATATCTTTAGAGTTACTGAACATTTTTGAAATATGTCTAAATTATTTATAACACAGTAGTAACTAAGTATTTATAACATAGATACATAGGCTATATATTTTTTCGATCAATAAGCTTTTTGCGTATATGAAGTACAGAGTATAGACCTATATTATATATGTGTACATGTATTGTATGTAGCAGAAATTTCCTTATCCTTATAAGCAATATCTAAAAACCAATTAAAGCATGAATTTTTTTATTTAAAAGATATACATATATAGCATATATAGTCCTATAGCCGTAGATAAAGTGGTTTACTAAAAGAACTAACACAGTGTCATGAAAATCTATCATAAAAGCGTAAAATACGATTTCCCTGGGGAAATGAACGACAGTTTGCTATGATAGTTTGATGTTTCATATTATACAATATTAATTGTATTTTTCAGCAAAAACGTTGAAGTCGCCCTAAAAGGAAAAGGTATCTTCACTCGCAGCTACTCGTATGTCTAACTCAAGGTATTAATAAATCCGCATGCAAAAGGTTTTATTTAAAATAGTAGCTAAAGAAACTCTCATTACTGCAAAAAAAAACAAATGATAGTTTTACCTACTTACTAGTATGTCGCGTAAGAAAATTCTATAGAAATTTAAAATAGGCCTACATGACAAGAATTTCTCCATTCTCTTTTCATATATTATCTATTGTTTTCTGGTGACAATACATGGACTACAGTTAAGATTATTCTCATCATATAAACAATGTTCTTGTTTACAGGGCTTCCGGCTCTCTGTGATACATGGGAGGCCATTGTAAAGTAGGGAATATTATTATGTTCAATAGGTTGGATGACGTGGGAAGCACGGCTCTATTAAGTTTTTACGGCTACAGATTCAAAATTTTATGATCAAAACATGAACAGTTTGAAACTGTAAGGAAACTGGCAGATTGATCTGAGGCTGGTCGTTTGTACTAAATGTTAATTCACTCTTATTGACGCTGATTCAGCTACGAACAGTGTACCTACAGCGACCCTAATAAGTGAAAATCTACCGGCATCAAGCACACAGAATCTAAGTAGTTCTAACTGAACAATTTAAAAAGCAGAACAAATAAACATACCTTTTGCAATTGGATTGAAAATCGACATTCATTTGCTTGTGAGACGCATCCCGAGGCACTCTACAATACAACTTAATTCATATGCACTGTTCGAGACTTGTGTTTTCGAATCGTTGGAATTACACGTGCTAAGTAGGTACATTGAGTATATATTGTTGAGTGTAAAGGTTATTGTAATGTATGGAAGAGAGCTGTAATACTTTTGATGGCTTAGCTAGAAGCAGCAGTAGATATTATATGCTCTGTTACCAGCGGTCTCTTGTATCAGAAAGATGTATGAAGGTGTTCGGTCTTGTCGAGGTGCGTCCAGTAGCAAATGAGTTCGTTCCACAGCTCAAAGTGCTGTGGTAACCGCAGGACTTTACAGGTAGGAGTCCTTGATGGTGGGGTCAGCGAGCGGAACCCCAGCGGCGGACATCTTGCGGCGCTCATTGCGCGCGCGAGACACCGGCCGGTGGTACTGCTCGCTGCGCCGCCGTCAGCGTTCCGGCACGTGGGTTTCTGACTCGAGGTCTGCCCACAGCGAGCTGATCTGGTGGGGCATGCGAGCCTCTGTGGGAGAAAGAAAACTTGTCATATATGTTATATTAATATCATCCTATCCTCCTATCTCACTTTGCTTAAACATCATAGACAGGACGCCCTATTGTGCGCCCATTTACGCAAAAGTGGCAAAATGAATTTTCGAACATAAAATATTTGTGCTCCTATATTATTTACCTTAATTTAAAATTTTGGCATTATACCAATAAACTTTCACATAAACATTCTTCACTACTCCTTTAAAGAATCAATGATAAGACGAAAACATAGGTGTATGCATGCAATGCATACCTAATATTCGAGATGACACTGTCAATACATTTGTGTATAGCGTGAATTTAGGGGAACCCAACCCTCCCCCAGTATTCACCCTCACAATCCCTTACGGACTTTTGTCATTACAAATTCATGGGGTGAGCCGAAAATGAAAACGAATATTTGTGGAATTGTGGAAATTTGGGTTTGTAACAAGAGTTGATTGCGTGCATTCGCTATAATTGGGAACTAAGTATAGTATTACCAACTTTTATTTGTGCTTTACCTATATCAAAACAATAGGTAGATATTAATACACGGAAAGACTGGCAACGAAAATTAAACATACTGATAGACATTTAGTATTATAACATAGAAATTTATGTACACAATGCACACATAGCCAGCTCTATTCTACTCGTATAATGGAATAAAACAACGAAGCGTAGAATTTGTCTCAATTTCATGTCTAAAAAAGATTGTTTCTAAGGCTTAAACTTTACATAGGTAAATTTTTTCAATATTCACTGTTTACATTCAACCGTCATTAATACTATCTTTGTATTGAGTGGAAAATCATTTTGGTAGATAAAGAACAAATTATGTTTGGGAGTTGATTGAAATATAACTTTTATCGGGTATAGTCGCTCCATTGTGTCTTTTGTATTTTTGAGTAAAAAGTATGCTGCGGAATATAAACACAAAAGCGAATGAAAATAAGCAATAACAGAATTCGTGCAGGATTCCTTGAGTTAGATATTATGTACTGTACTGGAGAGGACACCGCCACCATATTTCTTGTAAAGTTGTCGTTTAAAAATAGAAACAAAACAATAATCCATTTAATAGCCCAAATTTCACATTTTTGTAATTGTTATAATTGTTTAGTTTTTTGGATTATCCTCTTAAGTTTATAAAACTTGTGTTACTACGATATTACCTTCTTCCCTGTGATTGATTGTGTGGTTTATGACGGTTATGTTTTTTTGATTTTTTGCACATAACTCAGAGAGATAGAAAATGTCTTTTACTGGCTGAAAAGAAACAATATGTGAAATTTACCAATCACAATCAATATGCTGTCACATCAAACCAATCAGCCAATCGCAATTAAGTCATATTTATTTAGAATTTTATATTTTTTAATTAGGGTTTTATGCTCCTTACCTGATCCTTACCGTATAGTATGAGGCAATTCAGTGAATGCTAAGTTTAACAGTAAAAATCAAAAATGATATACTTTGGCCAACAAGCAATTAAACGTGGCATCGCATCATACGCTCCCTAAGAATTAAATTTAGAATAACATAATCTTGACCTAAACGCTACAAACATTTTGTTCACGGTGTCTTCTCTAGTACATAGGACATAATAGCTCAATGGCAGGATATCATTGTCTATGGATGTAGAGCAGACAGCGAAGGCACGTATTATTTTGTTATTTTGTCGCTTTTATCTATTTTCGTATGTAAATATTCACCTACATATGGATTCGTCAACGCTACGAAGCCGTGTTTACTTGGGCGGTTATAAATCTGTCAGCTGACAACGAAGATACGCGAGTTTTTGCATAATATACAATAACCTACGTGATTTAGTAAACGGGTATGACTTGCAGAGAGCCGGATTATACGGCTAACGGAATGTAGGTATTTACGGATTAAACTCCAGTAACAGTCCCTGTTACGTAACTAATTTTTACAATTAAATATAATGAAGCTGGCTGTTGGTACGAGCTTATCGAGTTAGAAGCTTTATATTATATAAGATAACGTAGCAATTTCATTTTTATATACGTTCTAATACTTATAATCAAGTGTTGAAATTGATCGCACAGCAACGAAACACGTACATAAAGTAAGCAACAGGGATTTGAAAGGATCTCAAAAAAATACAAAGAAAGTATACTTGGGCTTTTCGTTCATTCGTTTTAAAGATCACTTGACTTATCGTGACTTCCGGTGAAATTCACTCCACCGACGCCGCGGTATAAATACTTAAAATCTTATTACGTTCCAACGTATTGTTAGCCGGATAGTTCGGCTTAAGACATTTCAAATTGGGAAATTCGAATCGATTTCTATCGACACTAAAGCAAGTTATTTAAAATTTCTTGGAATATTGGGTCAGCTATTCTCGTACAATATAATATTGGTACGTGTGTGCTTATACTACATATTAAATTTTAATAGATAGACTATTTCGATAATTGATTTATTTTCTATATGCATGCAGTGAGTGAATATAATTATATTTGGCGTTTAATATGTAGTAATATTTACGTATGTATGCGAGATTGTTTGTCTCACTTCACACGCAATTTCCGTCATGTTTTGTTTGATTAAGTTACTCTGTGAAATTTGATTTGCGTTATGCGTCTTAAGGGTTACATCAATAGTAGGTACTTATTTAGTCGATCCTTATTGGTAATGATTTCGATTTCGAAGGCCGGGGTTGGATTGCCAGTTTAAAAAAGTTTAAATTACGAATGGAAATTTTTCTCAGTCTAGGTATTAGTGTAATCGTCTTTATCTGCATTCGTGGTACTAACGGCACGAGTAGCTCTTATGTAGGGCTGTGAGAGTGAAACGTTATCCTACTAATATTATAAATGCGAAAGTTTATAAGTTTGTAAGAAATTTGTAAGTTTGTTTGTTTGTTTGTTACTCTTTCACGCAAAAACTGCTGAACCGATTTCCATGAAATTTGGCACACA
>DWAV01001972.1:0-12110 GCA_018231305.1 Noctuana lactifera | reverse complement strand
AAATCATACAAGTCGTAAAAGTCCTCATGGATTTATACAATTCCTACTCTGGCATAAAATAGTTTTAAGATAATTTTTCGTCGTCCGTTGTCCTTCGTTGCGCTTATTAAGAGTCACGACATTAACTGTAGGCAATATTTTGGCGCTTTTGTTTCAGAGGTTATCTTCTAGAATATAATAAAACAAAGGGTTGCTTTACATATTTCTTTATCTGAGAGATGGTAATTATCATCAGTCGGGATGAAATAGGATGAAAAGCTAATAATTTAAGGCGGAAACCTTCAGGGAAATGAGGTACTACCTTGAAGATGTCTCGTTATCTTCGACGGTGGCTTGAAGGAATAATCAACGGTAAGTAAGTAAAATAAAATTGGAGCTTAATCTTTCTTTCGTTGAAAAGTCGTTGCTACGTTAGACTTATTATTTGTTTTAATGTATCTAGATTTTATTGTAAGAATACTTTATCACGAAACATACAGCGAGTCAATGTGAGAAAGCTTAAAAGCAGATTAAATACATTTTAATTGAATAAACATCATTTGTCGTCTATATAATATAGTCTTCAGTTTTCTATTATAATGATCTGCATATTGTCTTCTCATGTAATTATAAGGACACTAACCAAGCTTTATCAATGTTATTTAATATAGATTGAATAAATGTATCTTAGTGAGGCTAAAGCCTTAGAACCTCACTAGTAATTTAGTTATATTTTTTTATATTACATTATGACAGATGGAGGAAGAAAAAATAATTTCTTCCTACTTTTCGGGTATTTTCGTCCAATAGAATCGAAAAATAACTTGCAAATGTTGCGAAACGCCTTCGCCATTTATACACTATTTCAATTATAATAAATGAAGGGTGACCCTTACAATCCTTAATAATAGGGCTAGAGTGTTTATTGAATCTTGGAGTTCGCTTATCGATTTATATAACAATGCGTCAATGAATTATTCATAGGACGGCATACACAATATATCATATATTTTCCAATGGTTGGTGACAGAGGACAAAGATGAATCATAATTCAACAAAGTAATAATAGTTCTCGTATATATATTATGACAATATCAAATACACACATGTTGCGGATAGTGCTACTTGATAATAAGACTGGAGAGTTGTTACGAAAACCTCATTTAGTGTGTACATAAAAATAAACCATACTATAAATTTTTACATAAAAATATTACATGTTATTAATACATATTAATACTAAATGAAGTGTAGGATATTTTTTTTTTTAAATAAAGCTAACGAAATACATTTATCTTACAAATGCGTCAAGAAAATTTTCACGACTCTTAAATCACATATTTTTATATTCCGAACTCAATAAAAATCAATTTTTAAGATCGTTTTTCATTGCTACGATAGCTTTACTTTAAATTATGACGCGCTACAAAAGTGCACGAGTATGTGCTACGTCGTAGCTATATGCACAAGTTCGTAAACATTTCGAACTAGTCTCAGATCTAATTATAAGGCTCTTAGTTCACGTCTTAAACGTTAAACAATTACCCTTCCTCTTACTTACATGACTCAACTGAATTCTAGTTACAATACTGGTACCTAGTTCTCGTTGCAAATATTATCTTGTTGGCTTTTTATTCTCCGCCCAAAATGGCTGTGAGGGACCATCAACACGTAACTTTTTTTTGTTACTCAAACTACGTAGCAAATTTCGTAGCACACTTGTTACTAAATTTTGCTCTGGTCTCGAGGTAAATATGTTTCAACAAAATGTTGAGGGGAATTTTTCTGCGCTTAAAAATAGAGTAATGGAGTTTATATTTTAAATTTGTTTTTGTTGTAGGTGAATTTAATGTATCAAAATGTTAGTGCTGTGTATAAATTTCTAAAAACCGTGATTTCTTGCTTTTATACAAACGTACTCAATTGAATTAAAGCTATATTTAAATTATTGCTACTACATTATTCAATCAAATGTTTATCTAGTTACCACATTAAGCATCCTAATTGAAATGCCATTTGCATGATAATTTGAATACCTAATGATTTGGCTAACTAAATTACTAGATTTAAGATGAAGTATATTCATTGAATACATAACCAAAAAGAACATTAAGTTTACATAAGCTGCTTTAATTTTCTCTGATTTATTTTAGTACACGAATGCTTAATTTACTTCACGAAATTATAATGTGAAAAATCTGGACAGTTACGAATTATTTAATATTAAGCACGAAGATTATTGCTATTACCTATTACCTACGGCTATAAAGGAAAACGGTGTCATGAATTAACAAAACCATTAACACAACACAGCTTTAGTGTTTGGGTTTCGATGTAGCTTTACAAACAATGCTCCTCAAATGTCTTATTTGATCGCGCGATCAATTTAATCACGATCATGCAAAGCGGCTTTCGCTTGAATCTATACCTATTGATATTTCGATTCAATCGAATATTCCTTTTCCTTGTTTTGATTTAATAAGATTAAATGAAGTGGTATGTATTACTAAGCGCTCTGTTCTTTACGATATTAAGTTATAAAGTTTAAGATCAGTCAAGAATTGTGTTTTAAACACAATTTTTAAATAACGCCATATAAGAATTGCAACCGTAAGAAGAAGAGGCGGGTCGCCAGTTACACTAACAAAAACATAAATAACTTGCATCACAAATTAATTAATGATGAAACAAATTACCTATACCATAGATATAATCAATGATAAACACAATAGCCTCCGAGTAAGTGTATTGATCCTATATTGAATTAGTATAACTAATGAATGTAATTCGGAACTTTTACGTCTTAGCTTAGTCTGTATAATGGCGTAATAGGGGCCTTGAAGGAGAAACGACAAGCGGAGAAAAATATTACGGTAATATTTTCCAGGCTTTGTCGTTTTGTCAAGCTTCATTGACCAATGAGTTTGACCAATAACTCGCAGAGTTACAAATTACTGACTGTGTACCTACTATATTCCATTGTTAAGGTCCCTGACACGCAACGATAACTTCAGATCAATAACTTGACCGTAATTCTAAATCTTTTAAATCGTCGTTGAATAGGAAAGCGCGCATGCATTAATTCTTGATAAAGTCTCATTATTGTTTTGACTTTTTTGGTGAATAAAAATTTTGATAATATTTCGATTTTGAATATGTTTATTAAAAAAAGAAATAAAAAAATGTAAAAATTCAAACTTTAGGGTTTCTTTGGGGTAAATTACGAAACATTTTTAACTTTAATAACATATAAAAAGATAAATGATTCTACTGTTTGTGTATATACAAAAACTGGCCATAAATATAAAAGAGCAACATTTTCTTCATTGCAAGTTCCACACACATCATAAGCTGTTGGGTGCTCGACGAAGCTTTGCGCTATTCAGCCTGAGTGTCACACTGACAACAAAGAGTTGAATGACGCGTCTCCAAGCGAGAACAACTGACCAACTTGACTGGCTAACACGTAGTACACGTACACGATTATACTAATTGTCTCTTACAATACGTTTTTATAATAATTATTAGTCTTTACCTACTTGAATTTTAATCTTACTATAGCTTTTATCTATTTTCTCTATCTCTCTTGCTTAGTAGTAACCGGTAGAGTAGTTAAAGCAATCATAATAGATCAAGTAGTCACGATGTTAATAGTTTGAACGAGAATTGAATAGTCGTTTTACCACAGCTATCTATCAATTGGTAGCAGTGAAATTGAGAGCGAATATTGTGGCGGAAGTTATTATCGAAAGTTTGCACATTTATCGTATGATGCTTGCTACTCGATTACCGCGTTTATATATTATTACGTTCGTGCGTAATATCCGAGCCAATTATGATGTAGTGTTGAAATCACTTCCTATACTATGTTTTTTTTATTATAACCATTATTTAGTCAACAAGTCCGAACCGAAACGAAACAAAAGAATCTTATTAATAATTGCAAATAAATTGTAAATGTTTTTTTTATTTTTACAATAGGCTAAATAGATACTCGTATAACTCTTCGTTAGTCCTTACGTTTACAGTCTACATGTACATAGAACTATACATAGTGTACACACTATATTTACTCATATACACTCGAATACTGTACCTACTTAGTAATTATTTTCTCTTCTTTAATAAAGGAGCTGTATTTTATAAGAACCTACAATTGTACGTAAGGGCATCGAAAGCTGAAACTTACAATAATAATGAAACAAAGGCGATAAGAGAGAACATTAATCGATCAATAAGTGCCTACAAGAGGTTTATGTGGCTTCGGCGGTGATCCATTAAGTTGTGAATAAAATAATATAGAAAATGATTATAGTAAACAATACAATTCACGAGAGGTACAATGAAAAGCGATACTTAAGGATGTTAACTGAGAATGAGAAAATTCTCAATATAAGTATAATAACTGAGTGATTCTCAGTAAATTCTTTACCGTAATAACATGTCAGCTATTCATAGATTTCCAGAGAAGTGGGCCGCAATTATTGTTAACGTTATTCAACCTTAGATATAAACGAGTTCTAACATACCTAATACGTCGCTTCTATAAATATAATGCTGTAAAGATCATTTCGAACTTTCATCAACAAAGAGGAGATTTTTATATATTAGATTCATATATGTACATTTAAATAAAATTTAATTACATACATAATTTTGTGTTTCTAGTACCTACCTACATCAAATTTTTTTTTATAGAATTTTTAAAACTTTATAACCCAGAAACTATACTCGTGTATCTATGCAGGTGAAATTAAAAATGGCTTTATGTTTACTTTATTCTTTGTTCAAGCGAAATCATAACAGTAAACGCATTTATTGTGAAATTTGGACTTCACTAACGCAATGCTGAACACATGTCATGTATGGCACGCGTTCCGTTATGCAACTTTTTTAAATTCATAAATAATATTGCAGATTCGCTAAAGAGGAATTTACGTCATAAACTTAGCACCAAAGTACCCGAAATCTCCAGTATTAAACAGGAAGCTCTTAGTAAAGCCACGTTCTAAAATGTAGTATCAAGGTAGCGTAGCAATTGACCTAAATTAAGCTTAACGAAGTCTTTAACAAAACCGGAAATAGTTTTCTAAAGGATTTAGTGAGTTAGGCTAATCTTAACAAGATAAACCTGTGCTTAGGGCTCACTATTAAATTAATCTAATTAAATTTTTATCATTAATGTAAGAGTACATTGCTTAATGAGCTTAGACTGGTCTAAAACACTGATGTGGTGAAATATTTGGATTTTGACGAATAAATATGAAGCACACTCACCAAGCTGCTCCAGTGCAAACTAGCTGAGATAGAAAGTGTGAATTAAATAAATAAATAAGGCTTCACACTCAAATGTTTTAATGTTTCGCGAGAACCCTATGTACTATTGAGGACGCTACCATTGTTTTTCGTCTGTGCATTTGCTACTAAAAATACTTACTACGAATTATTATTTGCACAAGCTACAAACCTTACTTACTTAAAGAAAGAGTCAACATTATTTATTCATATTCATAAAACACAAAAACGTAGCATACGTGTAATAAAATCATGCGCAAAACACGGGAATTAAAGCCCTTCTTACACGACTAGCTATTGTTCAAACAAACATCTAAATTAGCCATTCTGTGCTAAAGTTATTTTAGGAAAAGCTACTGTTGTGCGTAATCTTGCAATTTAATTAGGATTAAGAATATTTGTATGGTGTTTACAGAGCACGAAAAGGAAACTTCCCTTGGGAGGAAGTGTCTTCCGCTATGAGCATACAGATGCCAGTAGGTACTAACGAGTATTATTAATCGTTTCTTACTCCATATTCTAGTATTTAACAGCGAATGTTATTTCTTGGTTGCGTAATTATGTTGGGCAATATATAGACAGAATAAAACGTTTTCAATTTTGTGTGTATACCTACCATAATAACAAATCTCTAAGAGAATTATTTCTTGCATGGGATATAAAATAATGCCTGAAAATATATATCAAAAGTATTATATTATCTCACAGGGAAGTGGTCACAATACAAGATTTCTTGTAGAATAAATACAGTGTCCACGGCTTGATCTATAAGTACAATATAATGAACTAGTAAGCCTTCATATTTCTTTCGTTTAAAAAATATAAACTCGTTTCTTTAGCATTTACAGCTGTACCTATAACTATTTACACAAGGTAGTTTAAATTCCTTCCCGGCCAAGAGAGAGCAAAGTCAGTAGCGTCCCGCTAGTTTCAAAACAATTTACGTAGTTTGAATACTGCCGCTTTGCATTTATGTACCGAACAGTTTAGGTGCCTACTCTGAATTCCTGTACATTACGAGAAATCTCCATTAAGCTGTCTAGCTACGATTACGAGTACGTACATTAAATAAATCGACTAAGCAAAGTTAACTGCCAATTAGGGATCACACGCCGCAATCGCACAACATGAATGTTCCCGTTAATCATCAACTTATTTGCATATTCAACGCTGTTTGGTTCGCGGCAGAGCGGGAAGGGAAGCGGGGACTTCAATTTTCTTTCTAATGCAATATTCGCCAAACTCACGAAGACTTTATGAAGCGGTAAGCCTTTAATTCGCTTCCCAGCACTTACAAATGCGGAGTCCACAATTTGCATACTAAATTGTAAACCAAATAGAGGTCGGGTTCAACACTGAAATATCTGCCAGAAATAAAACGAGCCCTGCGTCTTAAGACCACGTCCGAGAGCAAAACAGATGTTTTATCAATCTAAAACGAATGAAACGATCGGAATCTTTTTATGGTATTTCTTATATAATTTAACATCGATGTCAAACGAATTTAATAATTAACATTTAATTTTTGCCGAATTTTTCACTATATGATAATAGTCTACCTACATAAATTGAGTTAGTTGTTATTCACTTACCTAATTTGAGAAATTAGTGCATGCACCAATTGCAAGCAGTAATAACCGTCATGATTTATCAGGCTTAGCAGACAGCTACATCGATTTAAAAAATAACCAAGCTATCAAATTGTATTTTGCCTAAGCGTCTATGTAAAAAGGTTCATCGTTACAGAATAGTGGTCGAACAGATTCCTTAGTATGAAATCGTTTGAATAAATTATTATGTACATTACATTTAGTATGCTATTATTGTTCTGCGTATGTTCTATAGTCTAGACTAGACATTCTAGGGCATTGCAATTATTGTCACGATAAAACTTATCATTTATTGAAACAAGATGTCAGTATCATGTGTAAAAACTTTAAAGATACGAGTGGTTGGAGGTTAGGAGTGCGTTGCATGGTAGCATATGACAGGGCATAATTTACCCATTTTATTAGAAAATGAATCTATCCTAGAACCTAAGCTTGAACTTAAGTTTGAACGATTTGATCTATTGTAACTAAAACGAGTAAGATACGAATAGGCACATAATAAAAGATCCAGCATAAGTTATATTATTTACTTTTATATTCCAAACCTTTTATATTTCTTCTCTGCCTTGCAAAATGTAAGCAACACCTGCCCTGTGAGCACACACCTTGTTGATAAAATCTCAACAAGTTTCAGAGATGTTCGCGGAGAGTTTCCTACTTATTTCGCTTTCGCGTGCTCTATTGATCTGGCAGCTAAAAGCTGTAATTCAAAGCTCATTTTAATTCGAAGTTCTTGTTAAGCAACAGTATTGCAGCTATTTGCATGACGCTGTAAGCATTTTTGTTCCACTATTTGCTAGACAAGCAACAAAATTCAAGCACTTTCAGTGTTCTACTTTGTAGGATGATTTTTGCTTTTACTGCTCGTTTTAACTACTAGAATGTAATTTCAGAGAAGTTTTAGACGACTTGTCTGGTGTACCACGACCAGCTTGGGTTCTGGGTTTGATTCTTAGCGGGGAAAAATTTTAAACGATGAATATACATATCTGTGAATCAAATTTTCCTATCGATCGGTTTGGTTGGTGTGTTGTTTCTTTCTACCTGGTATCCACGACACACGGTGTCCTAGTTTGAAGCTGTGAGTATGAAGTGCTTTTATTATTCTTCTGAAATATTCTAAAATAATTATAACACTTTATTTTGCTAGACTGATATGGAGACTTGTAAATCCATTAGAGAGTTTACCGATCTGGCTATGGATTAATTCGCGGCCGCGCACCATCTAGTGTCTATGTTCAAAACGGACAGACGCTGGCGCCGGAGACGTGAGAATAGGCGGCAAAAAGATTGTTTTATTAATTTTCTTTAAGATTATTAATAAAATGCAGAAAAATGTCGTTCAAAAATAATGCAATGATGAAACTACGAGTATGCACCAAACCGAATTTGCCGAGTCGATGAGTCTGTTACGGCATGTTTTCCTAACCGTCGGAAAAGTAAAGAAACGTACACAAAGATTTATTGCGATTTCAGAGCAAATGTCGGACTATATCGCGCGTTAAATCGGCGATCCGTTGCACGCCCACTGACAGATTAATTCCAGTCTTGCAGCTCGAAAAAGAGGTATTTTGTCTTGTCTTAGAATATTTCTCGTTTATCTATTCCTATTTACGTTAGCCAGACACAGGATTTAATATTAACTGTACGGTAACAATCGGCTTTGATGGCTGGTAAAATATGCTATTAACCTTCCCAATTGTAGATTGGAACGTGGAGTGTGCACGGGTCGTTAGTGTCGTTACCCATACTTAGCCACAGATTAAATAAAAGTAACTTTGTAAACTTAATACAAAAGGCAACCTTTGTTCCTTAATAAAAATTATTATTATGTTTATTGTACACCAACCTATAGATAGCTATTAGTATTAGCATTCATAAATATTTTTAATGTTTGAAGTCAATTTTTGTTGTAAAATATATTTTTTATCTAAATATTATTCTGTCAACCGCGAGCATAACCTTGAATTAACATTAACATAATTAAAATTCTGTTCGACGAGATTTCGTAAATTTATTCTTTCTCCGTTAACTTTATCGACTGATTCAGCGGAATATTAATTGGTAGGTACTAACAAATCATCGAAGTGTAAAAAAGAAATTTTTACTGTCAGTGCTAACGCAGCAAAGCCAAATTACCCCCAATTTCCCGGATCGATGCGTTCTTTACGGTTTTCTTACCAAAGCGTAAAAATATTACAGGTGAAATCGAATTCCGGGTCATGTTTAAGTAGTTTCCTTCCACGAAAGGTAAAAAAGTTGACCCTCGCATCACAAGTGTAAATCTCAGTCAATCCGCTCGCGGGAACGCTTACTTTTATTTTACATTTTATTTCATCAATATAATGTAGGTACCTAATATAAACCTACCTACCTAACTAACTACCTACCAACCTACCTAATAATTAGAAACAAATTGTGGATTGTGGTCGAGGTAATAAAACGGGTTCGTTAATATGGTTTTAGATCGTATTTATTGAGATACCTATTTCTTTTTAACAAATCATACCATACCTATAAATGCCTTTTGCATTTCAATAAACAACAATTTTGACAAATAGCTTTGTTCTGTTGAACTATTTCTTCCACCTCCAACTTATCTACCGGGTGTAATCGTTAGTGTATAGTTTATAGTGTTTAATGTAATATTTTTAGATATTTCTCGATTTATTTTTAAAAAGTTATTATTGTCATTTTACTCATTAGGTAAAGTACTTTCGATATCAGTTTAATTTTTTTTTATATATGTAACAGTTACGGAATAATAGCCTGTGCACACATAAAGATTTCTCATAAATTATAATCATTCTAAACGAAGATAAAAAGAACAGTGAAATAATAATATCTGAACAATTTGCAACTGCCATTAGGCGGCGAACTTCATTTTATAGCATATATTTGCTTACTTTGTTCAACGATATAATTTATGTACCTATAAATTTTATCTAATTTATAACTAGTGTTAAAGTTAACGTTATAGTTTTACGTATAACAGATAAGACTACTGAATTTATTGTGAAATGTAAATAATAAAACTATAGGGTATGGTTACAGATGAAACTGTTTTTCATTTCCAGTACCTACATAAAATTAAAATTTACATGTTATTTTTAAAAAATAATGTTTTCTGGGAGTTAAGGTGATTAGATTAGAATTAAAATAAAACGATTAGAATTAAAACAAATTGAACAAAGCAATGGAACTTTATTACGATTTGTAACATGAATGGCCAAGGAATATCTCAACCGGCCAATTTTATCATTTCCATGACATATAAGACGTCAAAGTTCATTTAACCTCATTTCGTATTGCGTTAGGTTATAAGATCAATATTATTAATGTTCTACATCCGGGTCGGAATAACAAAATCCAACATGGCTAATGGTACACCTAAATACATCGAAACCTTGCAGATGTTACCTGCCCGACTACCCTTACCCAACATCAGCTGTTATTCCTTTTTTATTACCCTCTGGCAGACCCTTCGTTTATTACTAGGAACGAATAATATTTATACTAGGCTTTGCTAAATCAAATAGAAGTAAAATAAATTAGATGTAATTTACATACTTCAAGCGCATAATTTTAAAACTTAAACGTGAGTAAAATCAAAATTCTCAACAGGTTTAATCATTATAGATAAATGGTAATTGTGATCTGGCATAAATTGGTTCACAGGTCCATACTAAGATTTCTGGTATCATCGGTGTCATCCATGGACACATAAAAAAGATAATTATTTATTTATTCACCACCATAATCACATCACCACTTCTACGTAAAATAAAAAAAAATAAAGATTTCCAACAACAAGTATATCAGGATAATTCGTATTTCGATATACTAGTTTTATAAGTGCATCGATATGATAGTAGATAACAACGTCTCTACTTATAAATAATTAACAACATTTTAAAAATCTAAAATAAAACGTCCCACTAAAAATTCTAGAAACTAAAACATTTCTTTAGCTCATGTTAACATGTCCTTAAATTCCATATAGAAACTTACGGTTTTATCCAAGCTTTACTTGTAGGTATATAGCTCCGGGAACTCATATTTTCATGCCCTTCAATTTCATATCTATAGTTACGGTTTTATACAAGCTTTATATATAGAGCCAGAGAACGATAAATATAAAATCCATGTGAATAACCCGCTGTACATATTATATTCAATTAATTAAATTTTTATCACAGGTTTTGAATTTATTTTGTTGAATGTTATTAAAAGAAATTTTTAATAAGCCGGTCATTGCATAGCTAACCTTTAAGGTGGTTACTACATACAGGTTAACTAGTGTATTAAACAAATACAACTTTGAAAAGAATAATATACATAAAGGCAGCATTGTACACCTCTTCTTTGGAAATATTTTTAGTTTGTGACTACATTTATTTTATTGTACGTCAAAAGTACCCAGTCCGCGTCGGAATCGATCGTTCTTCCAGTAACCCTTAAGTAAATAACTTCGTAACTGTCAATACGCAATTCCTCCTTTATTGTTATGGAGCTATTCCATGTAACGAAATTATTTTCTTATTTCCACGGAATTATTCGGAACTCCGGTCCGCGATCAATCTTATCACGAGACTTTCGTATTGGTGATATTTAGGGTTATGAAACATACTGTTAAGAACCGATTAATACTTTATTTCAATATATTATTATATATAATTCTGTTTACTGTCTAACAATAATAAAGTATACAGAAATGTTATTTTTGATATTAGTTATATCTGTCTCAAGTCGGTACAAATAGCTAGCGGGAGCTCTAAACAAACATGTTTTTAAAACCAAAAAAATACTGTTCATTATACTGTTTATTTTCACAAAATCCTTAATACTTTTAAACTGTGGTTTCAATTTACTTGAACAAAAGTTGGCAACCCTTGTGATATTATTGGCCACGTCTTTATTGGCGTTTCGATTTCTAAAGCTTATACCATTAGCGTAATTGTAGATCGACCACCATCGCCGAGTTTGTATGGTTGAGTTATATTTGTATAACAATTCACTTTGTCCTTGATATTGACACAACGTTCTAATTATCATAATTATAAGACAACTAGCTAAAGCCCGCGACTTTGTCTGCGCAGGATAAGTATTTCGAGAAATTCACACATCTTTATTAATTGATTGTAGCCTATTGTTATTCTGATGTATAAGCTATATTATTGTAAAGTTTCATTAAAATCCATTCAGTAGTTTTTACGTGAAAGAGTA
>DWAV01001971.1:0-12112 GCA_018231305.1 Noctuana lactifera | reverse complement strand
ATGACGAGCTTATATAATATAACATGTGCCCCCGGTTTCACCCGCGTTAAGAACTGCAACGTAACGCTTGATAGCCTATAGCCTTTCTCGTTAAATGGACTATCATACACTAAAATATTTTTTTAATACGGTCCACTAGTTCCTGAGATTAGCACGTTCGAACAAACAATGAACCTAACAAACTCTTCAACTTTATATTATTAGTAGGTAATGCTTCATAATGAAATACATACCTACGTTAGACCGATAGATATACTGCAATTAGGTTAAAAAGATGCGGGTAAGCGCATTATAAAAAGGGCGACTCAATGGGCTAGTTATCACATCTCCTTAATCAGCTATTTTGGCGAAGAAAGCCTTGAAATTTACCAAGAAACGACTCGCGACAAAGACGACAATGATTCTAGTCGGACGAAGATTGATACTCCGCGGAGAGCCATCCATCAACCCATACCTAGCGCCAACCTTACACCGATACCAGCACAGTACCAACACAACGGAACAACAAAGAATGAAACGTTTCATTAATATCCCAAAACAAAAGTTCACGGACCAAATTTCAAAAAAAAAATGACTAGGCGTTTTAATCTGCCTTTATAAATCGTGTTTCAGAAATATCAAGTGAATTAATTGAGGTCGGGCGAGGGGCTCTACTCTGTAGGTACACACTAAGTCTGTAGTTTTTTAACTTTTGTCATTATTTAAACATTTTTTTGATGGATTCAATGAAAATAAAGCAGTTCAGACTAATAAAATAGGGATATTTAAATGTCTAATTATTATAACTATCGTGCGTATAATATAAAACCTTTGGTACTAAGAGTATACAAATCACATAAAAAAATTATATTCAATACAAAACTCGTTTAAATTCAGCTCATAGACGTTTGTTAATAGTGTTTGGTGAACGGCAAAAGTCCTTAAAAGCTGTTTAAAAATTTAAACTTAGTGGAAAATTACCTTAGTTGACAGTAAAACCATACTTTCAATGGCTATACGTTGATCATATCATGTTTTAAATAACTTATGGACGCATCTAATAAATTTTGCGGTATTTAAGAGTACACCTCCAGAGTACTTTCGTTGTTAGACGGGACCAGACGACACTACTTGTAATACTAATAAATATTAAATGGACGAATTTTAACGAACGGCTTTCCGACCTTTCTCTCCGTAATTGACACTAGAAAAATAGAAAAATGAACCGAAAGAAAACTGTGGTATTTAACACAAAATAGTCGGCCACTTACATTTCTACTTCATTTACATAATCTTATTTGAGCTCAGAAAGTTCCAACATTTTTTCGTAAACATGAGGAAATTTTTAAAAACACATAAAATGAACTTCGTTTTAAATCCACCTTTACTGTGACTTCTTCATAAATAAAGGTGATAAGGCACAATTTAAAATCAATTCGTTTTTGATTCTTGCCGAGCGTGTTTTAATTTTTCAAGTTAATTTAATTTAAAAACCTCTAACTATAAGAACTGAGCTTCTCACCATCAATCAGTATCTAAATCCCATGCTCTGTGTTCAAATGTTATCGCAATGGTTTAATAGGCGATTTGCCAGCGCACAGCGGGGGTGCAACTGCTAATTCCTTTCACAATCCACTCGTTACTGTTTGTTAAGACTAAAGCCTACAATCTGTCATCGATCGTAAAATAAAAAGGCGAAGGGAGCATTAGGTCGCGTTCAGACAGCCGCGTCGCCCACGGCAACCGGCGTAATCAACGGAGCTTTGTAGCAAGAGATGGGAATTACAGATACGCACCCTATGCCTAAAGTGACCATACGTCTTCAAATGTACGGGACTATCCAAAAATCCTTAGGCGTAAAGTTTTTAACACCATCGATCAACCAAACTCATTCAAAGAACTCCTTTACAAAAAAATATATTGGATTTTCGAGTGCCTTCATACTTTGACTAGCAGCAGTCAACAGCACCCCTAGCGGGTACGGCGAGAACTAAAAGTTTAAAACACGTAACAGGCTCACATTATTCTATGAATCTTCTTACTGGAATTAAACACTAGATTTCATGGGGTATTCGCCCTTTTACGCTTCGAAACAATTACAATAGATAATATTGATTACATTAGAAAAATCGTTTACATAAAATTAGGTAATAATATTTTCTTGCAGAAAGAAGAACTGGATATGACAAAAATAGCTTGTCGTAAAAATCTTATTTTTTAACACCCAGATAACAAACCGTCAATTCCAGATCATCATTAATCTTGATTCTTTATCAACTTAAGTTGTATGTAAGACCCAAAATAAAGAGAAAATACTACAGAAATCCCGTTTTGTCGCCAGTATTATGGTCATATTACTTATGGCTCTGGGCTGTGTGAGCGTTGAATGCGGGACAGTGTACGGGCAAGCTGAATAACCGTGAATGGCTTGAATGGCTAAAATTCACATGTTTCTGATTTGCCATGAAAAGATGGCAAACGAAACAGATGTTAGCAAAGATTAAAAGCATCGAAAAGTTTTGTTAAGCTTATGTTAGCGTAGTTCACGTGTACATTAACTCACTTCATGAGAACGTGAATTCAAATAGGACAGTTATAAATCAAAATAAAATATGAAATGATTATGGAGACACAGGCTGTAAAAAAATTAATACTGTACTATTATAAAACAAATTAATGCAGATCTCTATAGTGGGTATAGACTAATCGTATCAATTTAATTTTCATCTCCTGTACTAAAGAATCCACCAATCTGTATTGGAGTAGCGTTGTGGAGTAAGCTCCAAGCCAAGTTGTGGCGAAAATAACGTGCCCATAAAGTAGTATTTAATATTAGTAAAAATTTAGTAAAATTACCATTTACGTTACACGAGACTGTAATGCATGACACCAACACATAACATACATGTGTGTTCCTACTCCCTTGACAAGTGATGTACAGCTCTTTGTGAATTAGTGTCAAGTGATGCAAACGCGTCATAGGCCCATATGTTTGAACACATTGAGTTCGCACGCCTTCGCTTCCCATCGGCTTTGTAAAACCCTTTTGTTCTTTCCATTAAATCCAACTATCTAGAGTCTATCTAGAGTATCTAGTCTCAGTTCTAGCGAATACCTTTTCAATGAGAGCTTTTGTACGACTTTGACTTTAAGTTTTATTTGTAATAGATATGAATGCATCGTGTAACGTTTAGCGCGTTACATGCTTATGATGCTTTAGTGCAACCCTTTTTAATTGCCCACTGCTGGGCACTGGGCTCTTGCCACGACCAGGGAAAGCCTAGAGCATAATCCACTAAACGGATACTTTAAATATGGTGGACGAAATTGGAATTGACACTATTTTATACTTATACTACAGAGAACGTATTAAGAATCGGTAAATATTAGGAATAGTACAATAGCAAATATTGGTTTATGACCTTCTGGCTTTGTTAACAACTAGAGGGTGTAAATTTATCTAACGTTTTGGACACCAATATCAAATCTATTTTTTTTTTGCCGTTTGATTATCAAAAACCAAACAATATAACAAAAGCCCCGTTGCCTTGTTCTTATACCATTCAATCATATTGAATGAAAAGATCGTGCAGTTCATCGACATTAGCTATTTTTAGGATCCATTGATACTTATTGGTGTTGTCAAAGTAAAGGCGTGTTTACTAAGCGAGTGATGGATGGTGCCGCATCGAGCGAATCAATCTTCGTTCTGCCGAGAAATGATATTGAAACGCTTAAGACGAAGCCACGAACGCACGAAGTTTCCAAAATATTAGAAGATACAGAAACACACTTTACCTTAAACGACGTAATATGACTTACATAATATATGTTTATTGTAGTTTAGAGACAATACAAAGCAAGCAATATAATTTTTATAGCATTACATTTAGAAGCAAGTTTGCGTTAACAATAATGTAATTGAAAGGAAAACAATTTAAATACAACTCCATCAGTTTCCAACCAACCTGAGATAAGGCGGAACGGAAGGATCATTGTTAATTAATTATTTAAGCAAACAATAATTTGGATCGCCTTGTTATTTTTATACATCACGTAATTTCACAATGCCTAATGATAAATACACAATCAAAATGATAAAGCAGCAAATATCAGGAATTGGCGCTTCAATTAATTTATATAAATGTATTAATTATGTACGATTCATTATTATGTTTCAGAATTGTATAATATAAATCAATACAATGGCTAAGGCTATAAATGGATAAGGACATGGATTATTGTTTAAAGTTTAAACTCTTAATAGATATATTCGTCTCACTATTGCACTATCACTCCGGTGGGCTTAGTACGGGTTTTGACAATTTGAAAAACGTAATCGAGTAAACTGTTGCGACATACATTGCCAACTTTGTGCTGTGAAAAGTTGTTTATGGATGAGAAACCGAGCAATGAATTCGATCCACATCTAGTTCTTGCCGTACACGCTAGGTGCGCTGTTCGTATGCTAGTCGATGTAACGAGAAACTCGAAATCGAATTACGAGTACTTACTACTTAGGTACTTTGTTTGTAAACTATAAAAACTCGTATTAAGGGCTCAGGTAGGGTTGCCAGTGTTGCCACCCGTACTATATTATATAGTATCGTGCTATATTTCAGTCAATTGTACTTATGTTATAGAAAAATAATATAGTTCGAAAAATTCTATATTTTCTACGGTAATCCAGTCGTCGAGCTTTTTTAATTAAATGTCACTAGTCTAGAACGTATACGTTATTTTTTTTTTCCTTGATTTCTCAATATTTCTTGCAATATTTTGAAAAAAATACTATTTTACCTAAAAATAGTATTTTTAGGTAGGTGGCAACCCTAGGCTCAGGTATAAGAAGTTAAGGCCATCCTCCACCACGCTAATCAAGTACACGTTGGTTCACTTCACGTGCCTTTTGAGTATTTTATAGAAAACTCCGTTAATATACCGTCATACGTATCTTGTATCTAAGCAGTATGTAAGTTTATTGTCATTATCTCATATGATATCGTAGTATAGATAACCTATCGTGATAAAGTAGTAATTTTGAAATTGAGAGCGGCACAGGATTCCGAAACTTAGTAGTTCTAGCGAACTTAGTATATAGCTGAAGTTTCTATTAAAGCACGAACTTAAAGATTATCTTAAACTCTAACTGAAAGAGGGAGAGTGAGAATCTTTGTTTTGTATAAATTAGTTCGGCATCTAACTGTATAAAGTTTTGTAATAAGATGCTTATGAGGAGAGTACTTACTACTTCGTCGCTGAATAGTTTTAGAATTAGATAATATTTTTATAAAGTATCGAAACAATATTATGTTTTATTGCGAAAAGTTTTACGCTACCGCAGAAGCTTCGATTTATTTTTAAAACCGCGTCAAAAGCATATAAATCAGATTAATGGTGGTTTTTTATTTACTCTATTGTTATTCCAAAAATAAATTTTGTTTTTGTCAATTCAATTGCACAATCTGTATTGTTATTTTAAATATAGAATATAACAATACTTGGAGGGTATGAAAAAATTGAATATCAACAGCATGATATTGGGCGGGCGCGCTTTTCGCTCCCGGAAGTGCGATGGGCGGGTTCGAACAGCGGATTTATGGCACCACTTCCGTTTCCGCTATGTCCTCCCACTCCTGCCATTCCGTTACACGTTACACACGTCATAAAGATATTCGATATTGCGGTTTTTCCCCAATTTTTATTGAGATTACACGTCGTATAAAGCAACCTAATTGGTGGATCATCCTGCTTGGAAAATTCCAGCGTTTCGGATTTCTGCTTATTTAATGCTATAAATTTTTAAACGCCTACTTGCGTGCAACCTTTTATAGCCTAGTAGGCTACGGGTGCACGGGTCTCTCCCCGCAGCCGGGAAGGTCTGGAGCATACTCTACCACGCTGCCTCGATATTAATTAGTAGATATACGAGTTAGTGGCTAACCCGTGCCGTAAATTATATTACCGGCCATAGTGCCTCCGACCAGGTATAGTGACGAACAGGTATCTGTCGAGCAGCCGGGACTGACGGCTTAACATACCCTCCAAAACACGGAAACGCTATGAAATTTGCCTCTAAAAGCCACCTATCCAGTACCAATGTAAATCATCCCTTGAAAAAAATGCTGAGAATGTTTTCCGCCGGCTTACATCTCACGGTCAACCATGCCCCAAGCCGATGACACTTACTGTGTTATGCTGAAGTTTAAAGATTACACTGATATATAAATAAATATGTGCAATGTTGGGTATTCGCACCAAAACTTCTAGAAACAATTCCCGAAAATTTTTCGACATTCACATGGGTTAAGTGAGCCATTTCACACGTTCTTTCGCGTACACTTTCGCAAGCACTACAATGTAAGCCAACATCAAAGAAATGGCTACACTGAAGTACTCAACATCTCGATTCTCGATATGGCATCGTTCGCAGAGCGTAGCCGCGTAAAACCGCGATACGATCGGGGCACATTGACCCGAATGAGGCGGCATTTGGCGAGCGAGCGCCGCGCCATATCCGCTACACTCACCCGCATTGCTGCTACCCTAGTACCCAAATATCGCTGTCGATTATGTTTCTAGACTTTTCTTGAAAATTGATTTAAATCTAAGAACTATACGAGTTGTACATGAAAGTACGACTTAAATACGTACGACGTAAATAATTATAAATTAACTCGCGTTACAAAAAACTCGCCGACTTCAAAGTTGTCGCGCACATACTTAAATTTAAGACTTATATGATTTTCTTATGGCTGCCGTTGTCAGAGCTAAACCAGATTAAAATTGGGACCAAAAGGGAAACCTCAACATTGAAATAAAAAAAGATTTACAAAAAAAAATTACCGTCGAATCGAGAACACCTCCTATATTTTGAAGTCGGTTAATAAAATTATTAGGATATTTATAAATAGAACACAGATGACGGTCCGTGTGATAATGTGCTCGTACTCGTAGATCCACTGCACAATATCTATACGCACAACGTCTACAAGACGTTTACTGGTATTGAGGTCGTCTATTTTAACAATATACAATTTTATAATACACTGAACAGGCTTAAGAATACTCGACCTAGATATAAATAGGATTTTCACCTACAGGAATGTTTACGCTCTATAAGGTTGAAGGAGGTTGTATACATTTACAACATTAGACAGTACTTTTACCCCGCTTCGACATAAGGCTTAATTTAAAGGCGACAGGGTTTATTTGCTTTGTATAGAACAGCATTTAATATTGGTCTCTTTAAGTTTGTTTAAAGTTTACGCTCTAAAACTAACATTGATTCTAAGTTTTAATGTTATTACGCACTCGACAACAGTTCTTGATCTATTATGAATATAAATTAAATTAGAAACTTTCTAATTGTCGGTTAAACAAAACTCATTATGTGAGTCTACAACTTATGCACAGATTGGGTTTCAGTTTGTGGTAGGAACCTCTCGACCAAGGTAATCGATGCTTTGTCAATATATTAGCTGTGGGTTAACGAAGTAAAAGTTTACTTATTAGGTCACGTCAGTATAGTATACTGTACGTTTGAGTCCTTTTAGTTCTTCGCTTGCTCCATCTTACTAAAAATATAATACGCTGAGAAATTTAATTTAAAGAGTTATTTATTGATGTAAAGAATTTAATTTTAATGAAACCATAAGACATTTTTGTTTAAAATGTTTGTATCTGCGTGTTAATTTACCGAGACCGTATGGATGTTTGTTTTTTTTTCCAATATATTTTATCAGGTAGTACGAGTAAATCTATTTTATCGCATTGACATATTTTATCAAGGACGAAAAATATTTTAAAGTTATACTCTTAAATTGCGTGTAACGAACATTTATTGGGAGCAAATTTAAATTCACGGCACGTCACGTAAATTGAACTATTTTTATCTGCGCGACAGCAGGGAAAAAAGGCCATGCAATGGAATGAATTTGATTGCAGTGGTGTCCATAATTTTTGTGCCTGCGTTTTATGTATTTCAACGCCATCTGTCGACGTAGAAGTCAAATACAGATGTCGTTGTGTCCGTCCCAACACTAATAAATGAGTTCGGCCCGAGGGGAAATTAAAAATAGTTCCACGCAAATCCACAACAACTGGGAGTAACTTACCGCACCAATATTAAACTTTGCTCCGTAAAGGCTTTCAAGCGAGCTTTTGATAACAGAAATCACAATTAATATTCAAATGTTCGAAGTTTTAGATTGAATAGAACACGCGTTTACACTGATTTTGCGTTGTATTTATCCTCTTAGGTTATTATTATCTCTATTATTATAGTTGAAACTTGAATCTCACTACGCTTCATGTAATACCTCTGGCTTACCACCCATTGATTCAATATAAACACAAATTATATGTCATCTATTGTGTAGCATGTATTATGGAGCACAATTCTTGACGATTCTTCAATAAAACGCTTTCCCCGCCCTTTCTTGCCACGAACGTGCAAGATTTTGAACTACCTTCCTTCTAAGGTCTAGTATAGTCTATTATATGATGGGATTATTCCATAAAAAAACTCATTGACATAGCTGGTAATGTCACCAGTAAAACTCCTTTAGTGTTGAAAATGTTCAAAGACCACCACTTACCATAAATAACAAACCTAGGCCACCTGCTGTCTGTCGCTTTTAAAATAAAGGTAGAGACTAAAAATAATTAACTAAACTAATAAGGAACAATACTCTACACATATACACACTAATACATACAACACTAATACATAATACATAAAACACAGCGGTCACACAATAAAATCAAACATTCAATTTAAATTTTATATTTGTCCGCATAACTCCATTGGTGTGAATAACCGACTGTCTCCTTCAAAAGCTTCTGGAATATTCATTTACCAATAATTGAAACATGGAACCTCGGCAGTTCCACTCGTTCTGGCAAGGCTGTCTCCGTTCCGATAACTTGAACTTCCTTCATACATTTACTTTATTGCCAAACCCTTCCATTTGTTTACCGAGTTGCCAAGATAAGCTACCTTTCTGACTTGTATTTCAAAATGAATAACGGTCCGAACGAATATTTAGGTGCTAGTGATAAAAGGCAGCGTAAAGAGTACATTTTTTGTGTATTGAGTTTTTATTTCCAGTATTTCGTGGTAATCTATACTTATACTTATTACTTATTACTTACTACTTATTACTTATTTATTTATTACTTATATACTTATAATAATATAAAGCTGTTTGTTTGAACGCGCTAATCTCAGGAACTACTGGACCGATTAGAAAAATTATTTTTGTATATGATAGCTACATTTATGAGGAAGGTTATAGGCTATCAAGCATTACATTACTATTCTTAACGCGGATGAAACCGCGTGGCACAGCTAGTCACTTATAACGTTGAGCAAGTAAATATTTGCATTATTAGTTGGTGCCTGTCTTTGTTTTTTATACTAAAGAAGTATAAATACACTTAGGATTCTTAATCGTTAGATAGATGATAGATTCTTTGTTCTCAGTCCGAGAGTTCATATACATATTTGTCTTTGTGTGTGTTCACGACATAGAAAAACATAGTATGGGGATATGAGCGTGAAATGCTATTATGATCTCTTTTATGCCTACTTCCTATTTAATTAGGTATTTACTAAAGTCCTAAGTGCGGTCTCGTATAGATACGTCAGTAGTAGCTTCTGTGGATATCATTCTTGACAAAATGCGGTAGAAAGAGAACGAGATACACTACACAATAGAAAGAGATGTAACACCCGTTCACTCCTACCTCTTCTCCTTGAAAACACCCAAGTAATAAAAACCAATTAAAACTATTAAAAGAGAGAAAAACTTTCAATTGAAAACTGAAGACTTCTTGGAGACTCCTTATCTCAAAGAAATTGCACTATAAAGTGAGTATCTAAGAAATTCATATCATAACAAGTTAGGAAAGACGAAATACCTACAGATTACAGCAGTTACGGCGAGGGGTGTTAGGGCGAGAGACGAGAGCGATATTTATTTACACAAATAAATCGCGTCGTGCCAACGTCTGCACTCGTATGCAGGAAATTAAAATCGGTGGCAGCTGCGAATAATGAGATTCCCATTACTTATACACCTCAAGGTAGATTTCTGAACGGCTTGCGGCTTGCGGCTATTGCGATAGACGCGGCGATTGCGGCTTCCGTAAATTAATTTTTATCGTGAGTGGTTAGCAAACGAGCATGTAGGACAGATGATGTTACTTGGTTATGGACGCTCACGTCCACCCTCAAATACGAAAGAGGTGACATAGAGGTGCGTAATGGATGCGTTACTACTCATGAGGACTAAGGGTAGGTAAGGTTAGGTTAGATGTTCGCCTCAATAAAGTGACTGGCATCCGCACCTCATCAACCGATACACAAAAACTTGACACACTCGCTTTACCGAAGGTAATGAGGGTAAATCTTTCTTTCACATACTATTTTGGCAGTAAAACTTGCAGATTCTTTTTTAATCTCGGCAAACGTGAGACGCACTGTCGAGCCGCAAGCCGCATGACTCGAATCTCTACGTACACCTGCACGAGATTTCTTGCTAAATTAAGGCGGCAATCTAGGAAATATTTCGCTCCGAGCAAATATTGTGTTTTGACGGAAACCGGCGCTTCTAAATGACATATCTAAGATAATTATATTCTTCGAAAGGTCCTACCTATTAAATTTATGATGTTAAAAATTACAATACACGGGTCTTTAAGGTTAATATTATTTCCTTAAATATACTGTTGATCGAATTCAAAATATGCAACATATAATTTGCTCCTTTATCGCTGGTACATATTGCTGCGTTTTACATAATATTAAAATGAAAAATAAAACCGTACCGCAATGCAATTCTTATGAGAATACTGCGCTATCTCAGAACTTAGTTGCCACAAAAGTATAATATACTTACGAGTGTTTATCGCTCTCTTGCTGCGGCCTGCAAAATAAATGCTAAGTGCCCCAGAGATCCCGATAATACTGTGCGATGCAAGGAATCTTACATATGAGAAACAGGCCATTAGTTTAACGTAGGAAGAAACACGACCATTTTAGATTCCAGTTGATTAAAATCTTCCTGACAATTCTTCGTTTAGTGTGCCTTCAACTCTTTTTATGTCCCACTGCTGGGAACAGGGCTCTCCCCTAACCGGGGAAGGACTGGAGCCTACTCCATCACGCTGCTCCAATGCGGATTGGTGGAGATACGGGTTAGTGGCCGTGTCGGATGTTGTCAACTTGCCCAAAGGGCCTCAGACCAGGTTTAACGACTGTTATCTATCGATAACAACCGGGACAGATGGTTTAACGAACGTGCCCTCCGAAGCACGGAAGCTGTCACCCATCCGAGTACCGACCGCGCCCATGGTTGCTTAACAGTGTGATCGCTTTCGTTCCACACTACCAGCAGGGCTACGCGCGCTTCGTGTATTTTGCGTCGTTTAGTGTATTTACGACAAATTCGAACTAATGTAAGACTGACTCTTAAAGTCTATTTTAACTTAGTATTATTTAATCTGTTTACCGAAAGTTATTAATATGAATTATCAAAGGTTCCTTAAAAGGACATACAACGGCCGGATATATTACTTAAATATGCAGTTGCATAGTTGCCAACATTCACAATGGCATAACTTACAATATTGAATAATAAAATTCTAAAAATACATTCTACTGAGTGTTTCAATTCGTCAAAAATATGAGAGCTTTTGCTTCAAAGACACTTCTCATGTATTATTTATGCAGCTACAAAGCATTATGAACTCTCGTATCTACATTAAAAGGTGCAAAATAAAGATAGCTAAAAGTTCTTCAGTGTTATCTAAAGTTCTTATTTAGGTTACCTTCAAAAACTTGGTCATGGATAAATTAAGTCTTGAATACCATTTAAATACAGTTACTAGATATAAATTTTCTTAACAACCACAGCTGGTAAAGTTAAAAATGTTTTTGGTTGTAAGAATCTCACATTAAAAGGTTGTCCCGAAATTCAGGCGAGATTTGAATTAGGTAAACACAACAATTAGGCAAACGCGATCCACGCTAGTAGGTAGTGTGGATCGCGAGCGATCACATTGTTAAACAACGTCGGGCGCGGCCGGTACTCGGATGGGTGACCGCTAGTGGCAAATTTCATGCGCG
>DWAV01001970.1:0-12115 GCA_018231305.1 Noctuana lactifera | reverse complement strand
TTACACGGCACTCAGATTGTTTCGCGACTTAAGCGTCAACACCTCTTGGCTTATGGCTCGGGCTTTTTTGTGGCCGTACTCGCAATTACCCCTTTCATTTTCTTCGTGTGTAAAGGCTTTTATTTTATCCGCACCGTCTGCAATACTTTTTTTATATTCGCGAGTAAGTTTTAATAGCGCCGACTGCTTTGCGCGGCCTTTCATCCTGGCATCAGTGTTGCTTCTGTCGCTCGCAGCGACAAAATTACACGCGTACCTCGCACGGTGTGAATTGTCTCTTAATTTGTGGTTTCACTACGTGTTTGAACGTCAGTCGCACGTTAGTGGATCATTGAAAGCGGCAAAGCTTTGCGTCAGTGAGTTTTTCACAGGGATAATGGGACTCTAAAAATGTTAGCGACTTGGGACTTGCGCCGCGGCGTTTGTAGTCGCGATAATCTGTACGACGGGGTCGTTACGGTGGGCATAATGTGTTACACTATCTCTATCAAAAGACTCGCGAGCAGCGTTTAGTTTTATCTCACTTTGTATACGTATCGTAAAGTTAAATTTATTTCAACGGTAGGTATTTCACATGTTAAACAAAGGTGGCGTGCGCCGAATATCATCCACGCTGCCACTTCTATTGAGCTGTTAGGTATAGGTAATACTTAAACAAAATAATATTGATGATGCAAATGATATCTGTAAAATAGACCGGCAATGAAAAGAGAACATTTAATAGTGTTTAATGTGCCTAAATCATTATTTTTCCCACTTTTATTGAAGAGAAACTACGAGTACGTGCTGCGCTCCTGTATGCGGTAAAAACAGTTTTTGTTTAATCCTACTAGCTTTTGCAATATTTGTGCGAAAATTCTTTAAAAAACTGTAGGCCACGAACGGAATTGAAAAAGTGAGCTTTGAAAGCGACATCATAGAAGTGCGCCCTGGCTTAGTATACAGTATATAAAACGGATTCGAATAGTTTAAAATGCCTATCACATTAATTAAGTGGTGCCTGTGGCGCGGCGAGAGGCGGAGACGGAGGCACGCTTTAGTGCCTTAATTATGACATTTCAGTGTTAAATCTTATTTTAATGCGATGTATGAGGCTCTCGAGGCGGGGCCCGCTGAAAAGGCCTCTCATTAAATTAGTCCAGCGGTTGGAGCACTATGAATTTACTCACCTCACGCACTGATTCACATAAGTGTGAAACTCGCGCTCTCGACGCTTCTATGAATTAGCGAACACTGCCTGAATACCTCCCATAGAGGCAGTAAAGGCTGCTAGGGGTTTTTATTTGCGGCTAATTTTTATTCAGACTCGGCTAGCGGATATAATAAAGTTGGACTCGGGTCGCGTGGTTCCGTACGTTGAGTTTAGCACTTTTACGCTTGGATTATAGGTGATTATGATTCTTAAACGTTATTTTTATTTCGTAATGTAGCTTTTTATCCACTTAGTAATTTAATACATGAAACAAATAGGCACATGTGAGCATAGAATTTAGCTTTCTTAACTCCGTCAATATGTTGATTAGTGAATAATATTTTTTAAATTTAGGAATCGGAATTAGCTTATGGTTCCGTGCAATCTAGCAATTATGACATAAATGTTTCTGCGATAGATGACGTCTTTTACACATGCTAAAGTTCAAGGTTTATATCCCATTCTATTTTTTATAAAGTAGCTACTGAGCACAAATTTGGAGCAGGCAGCAACGAAATAAAAAACCTATAAATACAAGCAGTTTGTTGTTTTTAAACTTTCAGAACAAGAACTATTAAAAGGTATGAAGGGTAAATATAATTCGATATAATTATAAATGTGTGTTCCATAGTTCTGAATTGTATACTACTCATACTAGATTCCCCAATAAATATTAAATTAGATTTAATTACGAGCCTTTCGAAGTTCAAAGTAGGCCTGATAATTATAATAATTTGAAGGAACGCGTCGTTCTACGGCCCATCACGTAGTTGGCTTTGCGACGTATTATTTCGACTTTCCAATAGTAGGCAGGCACGTATAACCTCGCTGGTAGTGTGGATGATCTCACTGTTAAGCAATGAGCACTGTCGGTACTCGGATGGGTGACCGCTAGTGGCAAATTTAATGCGCGCTTCCGTGCTTCAGAGGGCACGTTAAGCTGTCGGTCCCGGATGTCATCGATAGATAACAGTACAGCTGTAGTACGCTCCAGGCTTTACCCGGTTGTAGCGACAGACCCGTGCCCAGCAGTGGGACATAAAAAGGGTCGCAGATATGTATCCGGCCGACCGCGCTATCATTTCGTTGTATAGATTGCAATTTGTATTAAGAAAAAATTATAGGTACACACAATATTCGATTACAAAAAAAATTGTCAATATAATTTGCTCTGTATAAATAGTAGCAAAAGTTATCGTTATCGTTTTGTATGATAGTTTAATTAACTTTACAGGCTTAGAGCATTCATAAGTCCGTATTGAGTCTCTGCTCCAAGTTTACAGGCTTTGATTTGTGTATCTACTAAATTGTTGTAGTCTAGAATAGCTAAAAAAAAATTAAAATAGCCGTTAGCATTAACAGAGGAACGCTCAGTTGGTTGAAATGGAGAATATATTTTTTAATCTCATTCAAATTTGCGCGTGCCCCTAGCTCCAACTGGACTTATTAGATGCGTTTGCCTATAGACGATTACTTGTTCTGTATTGCGTTCGAAATAATTATTATGGGTGAGAATGAACAATGGGGAGTGGAATTAATGTGAAATATAGTCGGCGTTAGGGTTGAGGCGGCCATACTTGTTTTTTTATGATCGCTGTGTGCAGCGAGTGGGATTTGCGTTACTGCGCACGCGTTCGCTGCTGCGAGCTCGTTTGCGCAGCTCGGCAGCTTAGGGTTACTTTTGGTGTATTGATTCTGTGTTATTCACACAATCGTGCAGTCCCATTTTTAATGACTGCACGCGCAGACGGTTATCGGGTTAAAACACTAGAGATCTTCATTTGTTCCCGAGTGTTTATAATGTTGATAACAATGAAAATGTTTGCCAGATTGGTTTATTTTCATAACATTGAAACAGAAAATATTTTAGCTTTAAATTTTGATACAGTAGGCAAGGAATTTAAAAATGCCAATAACCAATACCTAGGAACATTATTCAGTTTGATTTATCTAACCGAATAAAACCGTTTGGTCTAAAACTGGCCGATATATGTTAGTAGCTATCTACTATGTAGGTCCAAGAGGATTTTAGTGTTATTGAATTTCTTAATAAAACATTATTACAGGGCTGTGGACAATAACCACACTGTGATACTATTTTAACCGACGCTATATGTAGGTACTTCAAATAATTACCTGCGTATATTTAAATGTAGCCTGCTAAAAAAGAAACAACTCCCAGAGTTTTCATAACATACCAAATCAATAAACTTAATGCTTTAACTTTACGTTATCGTGGAAATTGTGAAATCAAGATGTAATCTATGTACGTGAGGACGGAGTGTAAACGAAGAAGCACTGTCGCTTTTAAGAGGAGCCCTTTGTAGAAGCGGGGGAGGTAGTGCTTTCGACTCGTCGTAGGCAAGAGTTAGGGAACAGTGGAGCGCGAGGGAGTCATCTGACTATAATGAGTATTGTGAAGAAAAAGAATAAGTGGGCCTCTTCTTTGTAATTTCTCTATGTATAAAATCCTCTTTTAACTTCAAAAGTGGATTGTGCCGTGTTCCGAAAACTCAACTGATACGGCTTAGTTATTGCATGCTCTGTCAATACTGTCATGTCCCATTTCGCGAAGAGTGCCAACACCCACACCGAGTTTTACAGACAAGTTCCTGGAACAATATTCCAACATTGTTTTATATCCATTACCATCGACGTTTTCTTTAATCGGAAATCGAATAGGCATACTCTAGCGATGCATTTCGATGGATAGACTATTACCAAAACGGACTAGGATATGGTCAGTACTGAGCGGGTATTAATTAGCTGTTTCGTATATCGTGAGCATTACACGCGATTTGGGGCATTCGTTTATCGAATCCCATTACGCACTTGATTAGATGGAAAACACTAGAATCGTGTAGGATTATCTTCTGTAACAGTTACAATGTTGTCATAATAGGTATCTTTATTATTGGAGTAGGAAATTATTGAGTTTTATCATTGCCATCGGTCTGTTATTGTCTCAGTGCACGGGTGTCTTCACAGATATGTGGCGGGAGAAAGCCATGATCCTCCACACTGGCCCATAGTTGATTGGTGGACTCTACATGATTTTTGAGATATTTTATGGAGAAAATAGGGTACAGGTTTTGTCACGACGTTTTCCTTCATCATTAAGTGCAGCTGACATTTAATTGCTTAAAACGCACATGTCTTGGAAAAGTCATTTGGTTGTTGGAGTGCCGCAAGGTTTTGAACCCGGTACTCTCGAATACGTGGCCTAATTCTTGAACACTAGGCTTTCACTACTTCCATAAATTGATTCAATTGATTATAATACGTAATTAATAGAAATTCATTAAAGGTTATTCGAATTAATTAAAGTTAATAATACAATAATGTACACAAGTCCACATAGAAAAGTTGAAAGATTTCGGGACGCTCGCTACACATTCAGTCCCTCTTGTTGTCTCCACCGTACGCAACCCGAGTTTCCGTTCCCGCGCTCCAATTGCACGGATGATATACAATTTGCTTGTAATTCTTAACGAGGTTGGCGGAACAGATACTTAACTGTGTGGTTTTTGTCCTTCATATTATTAACTATAATGTTCTCTTCGTTAATACTTACTAGCTCCTCTGCGAATACGTCGCCCATTGTTACTAAAAACTGTATGGCTGTGTTCAAAGAAATTTTTTTGCTCGGGCAACTAACTCTTTCATTCAATCTGTAACAAAACAATACCAAAGAGGGTTGAAAGAACTACGCTGGGGATAGGTAACTATTTTGTAGGTATACCTACTTTCAACTTATCAGAATTCTCGTAAACGAAATTCAATCGTATGTTTCTGAATTTGTATTCCCCACTGTACCTACCAATGATAATAAACCATGATACCAACCAAACCAAAAACCATGATAGTTTTACTAAAAGTATAAAATAAAAACATTATTTTTATATCCTATATTATATTATTATATTTTCTATCCAAATAGGCATCAACTATCTATAGGTATAGAACCGTTGATGGGTATACTTATGTCAATGCTAAACATTGATTACAACGATTGATTAAGATATACTCCTTGACCAGTAACGCCATCTATCGGAGCGCGCGATCGGCACGCTAATATGGAAAGTGTTTCTAACACACATTTATTAAACGCACAGACTTGTGAAAGTTTTCATATTAATTTCAATAACCATATTGTCACGTCACAGTTAAGAACAGATTCGAACTTTTTGTGTCACGCCCTTAATATATTTGTACATAGAAATGTGCCTGTCCGCCGTCGTAAAGATGGCCACCTATAAATTAATAGTGATTTGGGTTTTACCTAGGTAAATCACCGTCAATCTAGTAAGTAATGATTATACTAATTTCCAACTCTTTTGAAATAGATGCAACCATTTTAAAAATACCATGCAATTTATCTTTTGTCCAGTAATGCACGTTTTCACATAATGCATTCAGTATTGCGTTAAATTGATTTCAATCATCGTATCCCCCTCAAATGACTTGAACGTAGTAATTTCATAAACGAGTTAGTTACAAGTTGACGTTTGAAATCATTCAAAGTTAAAATTGCCCTCCGTAATCAAATGAAAACAACCGGTGCGGACATCGCTTCTAGCATTTTATTATCTGTCCTATTTTGATAATTAAGTAGTTTACTACAAGAAGGTTTAAATGATTGCTGAAACATAAAAATGAACAGAGATATCGGCTAACAGCAATATAGCTTAGTGGTTAAATGTCGACCTACTGTTCTGTTAGGTTCGGGTTCGATCACCAGGCTCACTACCTATTAAGCATTTAGGTTAAATTGTTAGAAACAGTTTTAGTCTATTCATACAAGTAGAAGTTATTAAAAAAATATAAGCAAATCAAAGCATCCTACAAAATGTGAATTATTTTAAGTTTTATCAAATTGGGATAGGTACTTAACGCTTTAAAAAAAACTGAACGATTTTAATGAAAAAGTCGGCAACCACCATTTGTTTGGTCGGTTGTCCCCTTTATTTACATTTTGGGCCTCTAATAACGAACGAGACTGTAAAAACATCAGCAGTAAACAATAATACCCTAGACTAAAGCCAATATTAGTGTGGAGAAAATATAAAATATTCTGAATTAAAATAAGCAAAACTGTACCTACTTGCAACTAACTGTGATTATTAGCAATAAAAGTGCCCTCACATTTCTTGCCTCTCGCTCAATGTTATTCAGAGTCGTTCATTAAATTGTATAATTCTGGAACATCTAAATATAAGACATGAAGCTACCGGTATTTAATATGCTCATATTTTGTTATTAAGCTTCTTTTAGCACATTAATTCATCTGAAAACATAAAAAGTTAATTGCGTATAACGATGTAAAATTATATGAAATTAAATTTACATCCGTTAACTCAGATACAGCGGTCGTTTTGTATTCTGCTTCAAAAATAACACGAGCATGTATATTAATTTGAATGTATTTAACGTTTTTGTCCATTTTTTTAAGTGCGACTTACAAATTATTGGGTAATGCATAATGTCCAGTTTTTTAGCGATAGAAATGCAAGATGCTTCGCTCCATTTTTGCATCGTTGCCTCAGTTCGTTTTGTATCTTGGATAGAATGTTCGTATATATTAATTTCCTATTTAATTTCTTCGTGTTCACCTCAGAAGATAATGGTGTATTTGACAGTACTTACAATTAATTCTAAAAGATTATTTATATATTATACAAGTATAAAGTAACAATAAAAAATGTCTAAAATTTTAATTTGATTCACATTTTTTAAAACATTCTATTTTTATATCCTTTGAATCAATAAAAAAAGTCAAATGACTCATGAAATTATGACGTCATACAAAATGTATGAAGGAGTCGCATTTTGACAGCTCAATAAAGGTAAAATGTGATGCCTACTTAATATCCAAATCAAAAAGAACTAATTCGTAGGTAGATAATATCAGTAGGTACTTTTTGAATTTCAATGACAGTGTTCACAATAATTATTATCACGAATACGCGTATTCGCATCTCGAATCATGAGTCAATTTACGAGTTCGTGACAGGAAAGAGTAGCGGGTGTCTGATGCAGCTGGCGATGAGGCATATAGAACAAATTTGGACGTGTGAAAATTAAATAGCACACTCAAAAGGAGAAAGTTGATGAAGATTACACTCTCGGTGGATTTAACGCCTCGCTCATTGGGTACTTAAGGACAAAGGTGTGAACAGGTTCTGTCACTTTACGTAAGGAGCGCTGAGCGTTTAAACGTAGTAACAAAGGACTATCAGATTATAAAACCCCTTGTTTCAAAAGTACTAACAATTAATATGGTTGAATCTTTTAATAATGTTATCTAAGAAAACAATTTTTCGAAAATCTTGAAAACCATTCCAAGACCATTGATCAATCATGGAAGTGTCATTTTGTTTCCATATTCCATGGAGTCATAATGGTTGTAAAATAGCTTGGGGCTGATAGTAAGAGGTCGCTGCAATACCTGAACGTCTATGTCCAACCCAATAGGATGGTAGAGCTCCTAACTGAAGGTGTACCTTAAGTAGTTCTTAAGAAAAACACAAGAACAGGCTTAGTTCAGCGTGGTGATTTGGTACCTGGCAAATTCTCCAAGTAAATTCTTTTTTAAACCACCTACCTACCTATAAAGTGTCAGATTGTCCAAAGCAGATTTGTATACAGATCACATCTTGCAAATGCTAAACGTAAAGACTTTAGGCATATAAATAATTCGTACATGTATTCGCTTGTAACCTGTGTGAATTCAAGTTATTAATTGGATTCCGAGGTGTAGCTGTTTTCTCGGCTTTAATCCAACTTCATTGCAATTTGGCAACCAATTTGTAGTTTGTAACTTTTCGGCGCGCCGCAACAAACAAACAAAGAGCACGTGTCGGCCAGTCCGGAACGTACAACGAATGCAACGGAGGTTCACTTTTATTTGCAATTGCAAGAGACATATCAAAATTAAGTTGTCAAGCTACGTACGCGGCGCGCGGACGGCGAAACAAAATTGAACCGGGGAATCAGTTAGGCGGCCGGGGCTCGATCCGAAATGTTGCCACGTACGAAAAACACGGTGGCTGCACCTCGCAGCGTAATGCAACGCGCATTAAGTATGTCGGACACAAAATAGATGACGTTGTTTTAGAGCGAGCTGAGTGGGTTTCATAACGCCGGCCTTCCATTAGTGAGAAATCAGAGTCGCAACACACGTGCTCATAAGGTGAGGCCCGAAATGCTCGCCCCATGAAAATAGAACACCAAGTTGCCTCGGACGGTATTGATTTAATACCGGCACATGCAGTTAGCCGACGACGGGGGAGAAAAAAAATAAAATAAAAAATATGCATAATAAAAATGTTGGCCGATGACTCCCCCGCTCGAGAACAGACTCTGTTAATTCAGAAGGGTGGGGCATCGATTATTTTTGAAATTATGCATACGTAACGCGTTGTTCATACGAGCTTTGGACCAACCTACGACGTTCGTTGAAGTTTTCGTAATTTCAATTCCGATATTTTTCATAAGTAACTGGCATTTCATTTATAAAACCAACATGAAAGGTGGGAGATATTTCTTTTTATATATTTTTTTTAGTTAAAGGTATTTTATATAATACGCATAAATACTTACGAATTGACACTTATACACCGCTATTAAATAAGAAATTACACCATTCTCTGATCTAGTGATAACATCAACCTATTAAGGCTTGACTGTCGATATTGGTTTATATACCTCAACTTGATGCGATTGTCAATACTAGCCTTTGAGCTGAGTGGATTTGACGTCTTAACGGATGTGTACTTTCCCTTTAGGTATACCAACTGTCGGTTTGGCACAATAAGGGTTACCAGCTTCCAGCTTCTCTATAGGTATAACTTTTGCCACGCAGATTTAAATTATTGTTATCTATTATTATTGTTAATTATGAGTTTCTAAACATTACGAGGTCATTCCGCATGACCAAGTTAATGCAACCAAACGGGAGGCATCGACTTTCAAATTTAAAACAAATCATCCAAATACATAACAAAAATACAGTCGAATTGAGAACATCGTCCTTTTTTTGATGTCGGTTGAAAATATAAACATTTGAATCATTTCCGCACTAAGAACGTCAAATCATTGTTAATACGAAAGCCTTTTAAGTATCCATATTAAATGCGCTTGTCTTGAAGATAAAAATAATATTTCATTCTCGATAACTTAAATTTTTTTCAATTGTTTATGAGTAAACGAGCATTCAGGCCACCTGATACACATCAGTCACTGCAACCCACGGACATCCACGTCCAACTTCAAATAGGAGAGAAGTCCTATCTGAGCTCATACGTCGAGGCATTGCTTCTCACGAGGACTAAGATGGTCGCCTCAAATATATTATGTCCGGCAGTAAGCCTCCCCAGCCGAAACACGAGACTTGAGGGCCGCGGTGGTACCTAGGGCGAACTCTGTTTGTTTTGTTTATAAACCAATCCAATTGTTTTCACATTCACCGTTTACTTTTCAGTTCGCACAAATCGTTTCACTCTGCCGCTAATTGCTCTATGACAAGCGCTGTCTATCAGCTACGTTGCTCTGTGCACCAACCCGAACTACGCTATATTTTAATTGGCTCCCCATTCCTTTTCACGCCGATGATGGTTGAGTTTTACACGGAATTTAATTCATCATTTAACCAGTTTAACTGACATACTGATAGACCAATGACGTTAACGTTAAAATTGGTATGTTTGCTGCTTCATATTGTTCTCAGTGCACTGATTGCTATTAAATTGATAACGAATATTCGATTAAAATCTACTTTGCGCTCGTGAGGCGCGTGATCAGTGTCAGGTTATTTTGTGGGTTCAATTGCTATTGATAGCTAAAGAAGTCTTTTGCCACACGTGGATTAGGTATATTTATGCAGGGAATTATATTTATGCAGATAATCTTTATTATCAAGTTGAAGTTTACTTTTATATCCCTGCAACCTCCAACCTCAGATGGATGGATGGAAGTGGTCACTGGTGTAGGTTATTTTTGTGCTACCACGAAAATTGAATAGCCTCAGTACCTACATCCCTTGCATATTATAATATTGCCTTCAACCCTTTTTGTGTCTCACTACTGGTCACGGGTCTCTCCCCACAACCGGGTAAGCCCTGGAGCACACTCCACCACACTGCTCCAATGGGGATTAGTGGAGATACAGGTTAGTGGCAAACCCGAGTCGGATGTTATCAAACCGCCCTAAGACCAATTTTAATGACTGTTACCTATCGATAACAACCGGGACTGATGGCTTAACTTGCCCTCCGAAGCACGGTGCGCATGAAGTTTGCCACTAGCGGTCACTAGTCTAGCAAGTTTGCGATCCACACCACGCAGCGCTACCAACACAAAAGGACAAAATATACATTACATCTGCGTGTACGTTTCTGTACAATCGAGTTGAAAACATTGCGGTTACCGCACAATCAGGTGAATCACTCGACGCTTTGGGTCCTCTGCAGCACCGGTCAAGTCGTATACACACTGGATTACGCATGATATCAAAGAATATTAAACATATATCTTATTTTAAAATAATTCTTAACGTTATTGTAAGGGCAAGTTTAAGTGACATACCTAATGTATGTCACTTAAACTGGGTTAATTTAACTAACTTTTTAATCTATTATGAATTGAAGAATCCCTCGGCTTATTAAACTTTGCTTTTAATAAAGTCCGCCTTTTGTACTATTAATTGATATTAATATTAATAATAATAGCGCTTCACACTCACAGCCCCACAATAGGATTGCCTGTGTCGTGGGTGCCATGAACACACACAATGACAGTTACACAAACACCCAGACCGAGAACAGTAATTTAAATTCATAATTTGAATTTTTTCCCTCCGGGATCAAACTCGGGACACTTCGAATGCTGGACTGGCGTGGTAACCACTACACCATTCGGGTCGTCTGTTATAATAAAGCGTAACAAAGTAAATCCGCCAGCTTTTTTCTCCCGGCCTACCTCAGCCAAAAGAGCGTCTAAAGCCGATATACCATATTATTTGACGTTCATCCTGTGTATACGTGTACCTACTTTATGATGAATAAAAATTTTTGACTTTGACTTTGAAATAAATTTCTAACATTAGGGCTTTCGCCATAGTTTGTTTGTCAGTTGTACAAGGGACAACCCTTGTCCCTTGGCTTCCCGATTTGTACGCAGCTTTATTGAAATAGGGTTCATAGTAAAGCTAGTGCACACAATGTGGATCCGCTTCAAAACTGCTAACATTATGCGCGCCCGCGTAAAAACCGATTAATTGGCGTAACTCGTGTCATTGGCAACCAACCCGAAATTCGATATCAATAGTGATGTGCACACGGTTCTATTTTATGTTGTTTTAGCATCTCTATTATAATATTCAAGTGTTGTTAAACTTAACTATTGTTATTGTTCTGTTCTCGATTGAAAATCCAAAAAGAATGATTTCTTAATGGATGTTGCACATTGATTTAAAATATAAAATCAACTGGTGCAAAGTTTTAAAGACGCATCCTTCACTTTCATTCCGAGATGATACTGTAACATGACCTGTTATATTCAAATTCGAAATTTTGTATTCATCATAAGGTACACGTATACACTGGATGAACGTCAAATAACACGGTACATCGACTTTAGGCGCCCTATTACTAAGGCCGCTTATACGAAACGTATATCCATCCACTTAACATGTAATTATGTGAATGAATGTGAAGCGCGCATAGCCCCGCTAGTAGTGTCGATCGCAAGCGATCACATTGTTAAGCAACGTCGGGCGCGGCCAGTAATCGGATGGGGGGACCGCTAGTGGCAAATGTCATGCGCGCTTCCGTGCTTCGGAGGACAAGTTAAGCCGTCGGTCCCGGTTGTTATCGATAGATAACAGTCGTTAAACTTGGTCGGAGGCCCTTTGGGCGGTTTGAC